>RXPK01001317.1:0-118487 GCA_004143645.1 Protaetia brevitarsis | reverse complement strand
TTTTTTTTAATTAAATTCTTTATTTAGATGTCTTTTTATTTGCCATTTGTATCGTAGCGCCTTTTCTTCTTAAATGTTGGCGTGTTGTTTGATGCCAGCTTGCATGTACGTAGTCGAGAGAGATTTTTGTTAAAAAACGACTGGCAATTGTATGAAGCAGTTCCTTGGTCGACTATCAGCGTGAGTACATGTATTTTTTAAATCTTTGCTGGCCATTTTGGTTAATACTTTGATATCTCCTAATTTGATCACATAATTGGAATATATACTCGTCCATCAAGGAAATTCGCATAATAATAATTGTTATATATTGATGTGTGCACACTATAGATATAAGATCATTTATTATTTCGTGCAGGAAGATAGATTTCAGTTTGTAATTCTCTCATTATATTTAAAGAATAATTAATTTGCCCGTTTACTTTTTGCTGTTTGTTTAAATATTAATCACCTCGGGTTGGGTAAATAGAAGCATTGTGCTTGTATTTAGTTTTCTTTTTTGTAAATTTCTAGTGTTCCACGACTTTATTTCATTTTAATTTGAAACTACGTGGTTTGTATTGAAAAAAAGAATTATCTTCCTGAACAAACAAATCTTTTGCTTTGATATAGCAAATAGATTTGTTTGCTTAAATAGCATTGTCCTATTGTAATTTAGAATCACGTGCAGTTTTTAAATTTAAGCCAGAGCCATCAGTTCACGGTTTTTTTTCTGCAAATTTGTAATTAACTTTTTTTTTCTTTTTTTTATAATAAATCTTTGTTTGTTAACGTTGTTGAGTTAAAATTCTGTTCTTTTATTTTAAAGTAAACCTTTTCAATTTTTTTGGGGTATTTAAGAAAGTCAGTTTTCATTCACTCACAATTTGCTTTTCGCGGTTAGATTCAAGTTTTAATTCGGGAGGGTAACTCTGAGGTTAATTGTTCTTTTGCGCCTTTTTAAATTTTTATCCGTTGAGCTAGCTAATTTAATTTTTCCTTTTCATTAAATTTCTTTTGCATTTTCAATTCAGTCAGTGCACAGCAGTATGTACAATCATCCACAAGGTGAAAAGAGTTCGGCTTGCGCGCCTCCTAATCTCCTAAGGGCTACACGCTGAACTCTCACCTGCAAGCGACCGTAGCATAAAGTTGGCAATGCAGTCATTGATCTAGCTCGAATAGTTCATAGACTATTCATCAGCCTCGCTAGATGGCTCGTGTAAACCACAACCGGGAGTGCGTATGATCATGAGTCCAAGAACGGCTTACCATGACGTAAAAAACATCATTGTATGTTTCTTTGATGTTTGATACTCTTATCCGCTTAATATATAAGCTACCTAGTAATATTAATGCTATAAATAATTTCAAACGTTTCACTTTACAAGTTAAAAGATATTTCATTTCTTGTTGTTTTGTTGCAATTTGTATTTTATTTCCTATAATGATTACACAATAAAGGCACTATTATTGTTATAATAATTATTATTGTTATAATAATAACTATTGTTATAATAATAATAATTATTATATCTATTAAGCATAAACTTTTACTCACTTAATGAATTCCTAACTCTCTAAGCTATTTTATCTTGAATGTTACTTTAATTACTCAAACTCTTTTTATCTTTGTTATGACGTTATTTTGTACGTTTCTTTTGTAGGATAGTTGAATTAAAGACTATTATTATTATTAATAATATGACAAATTTTCAAATTCGTATACAAAAATTCACTTCATACATATTATCATCAATCTATACAGACGACCACACTCTGAAAAGTACGCCTTCATTTTCGTTCAATCCTATATTCCTTCCACGAAACGGGGTCAGGCTAAAATTCGCGTGATTTGTCGCTCTGTAGAACGAACAGCAGTTCCGCGCGCTACCGTTACGGCTATACCCAATACAACCAAACCCCCAGTCAACAAATAAGCGCGGAAGAAATATGGAGGCAGGCGCGTCTCTTCATAGCCTACGTTATTTATGGGCGGTGTAGCTCCGTGCTCGTGCTAGCGCCTGGAGGATGGATTCTAGGAAGGCGCCCTTTCTTTAAGAGCTAATTTTATTGCAGCCAGGTCGTATTTAAGGGGGTAGTAAAAGAATAGAAGGATACGAAAGGGAAAGGCGATGAATTGTGCGCGGTTTCTGATGGGTTGGAGGAGTTTTGAAATCGTAATAGTCAATATTTATTTTTATGAAGTATTGGTTACAATGAGACAACTAATTACATATTCCGAATACTTCAAACTATCAATTCCAACTTCAATTTCAGAAACTGAATTTATAATTTCAGAGTCACAATCTCTGTTTATATTGTTTGTCTTTTTGGATCCAAGGGACTAACTAGTTCAGTTGTGTACTGTTCGTGTTTCTTAGAATTGCTCCGAAAAATAATACCTTTTGCGGTACACTGATAGAAGTATCCTTTTTATCTAAAAGGAATTGCATTAAACCAAAAGTTTTTGCGTTTTCTATTTTTGGCCAATATGATTTGGTGTTTCATTGAAAAGGAATATAATTTTAAATTCACGTATTTCTTCGGAAATAATATCTTTTTCGTTCAAACAGTTTATTCTTATAAGTAAAAGATATTGATAGTTGATTCAAGCCCTCTTTATTTTGAAAACTATGCAGATTGGCAGAAAACCGTAAGCATTTTGATACAAGAGGTTTTTCCTTTTCTTATTACATTTATTCATTTTAGACTTAAGCGTAAACACAACAAAATGCCGTGATCATTTTTAATCGAAATGAAAATGAATCATCTCCAAAAACCCATACATTAAGGAGAGATTTGCCGTTAGAATGTTGTAAATCCTAGTAGTATTTGGGAGTTGGTCGCAGTGACCACCTTAGCACTCTAGTGTGCCGTTAAAGAAATCGTCCTTTCAATGGTAATGGCTCCTATCAGATGCTGTTCTAGTAAATATACCAGATTAATATGTTACGATCGTAGTTTCCCGCCTATTTTGTGCGAAATATTATCTGTTACTGGAATGAAATAGGAGATGCGCCATCTATGCGACAATTTCTCTACTACACATAAATATATCTGCTCATCTGCTGTACTATATGGGGAGAAAACTGCTATACGAAAAAAAAATGCGATATTTATTTTTACTTCCATGTAAATATTTAGTTAAATTAATAAATACTGCCCTAGTTTCAAATAAATCTACTAACCAAATTATTTGTTTGATTGAATACAGGAATATTTTTAATATTCCAAAATCATGTAATAATTTAGTAACTGTAACCAAATGCATGAAAAATGGTTGAAAACAAGAAGATCACCTTTCTCGAGTATAACAGTTTTTAAAACCTGCAAACACTATACCATGTGATTCAAAATGATTGTCGTAAGAAAAAAACTGTTTTCCGGAAAAATTTATCTATACTTATTACCAATTTAATGAACGAAGTTAGCTACATACAAATTTCATACATAAATGAATTTTCTCGACATTTAGCGACATTGGCGTGCGTGTTGTAGTATCTTTCGATTATTTATCTTATAATTTTTTCAAATCGTTTATATTTACATCTAATATCACCAACAATAGTATTTCTAAATACTGTAAGAAAATAAAGGAATTTATCTGTGGTAATAGCTCAATAAATAGGTAAAAAATCAATATTAACATTAAGTGAAATAGTTTATTACATTTATAATTTATAAGCTTATGATACACTTCAGCGCAATGAGCTGTCAAAAGAAGTTACATTTTCATCCTATAAAGTTTCTACGGTACAGGAATTATTACCATTAGATCACGATAGGCGATTGGAATATTGTCATTGGTTTAATAACGATTTAAGGGACGATGACTTGCTAAACAAATCATTTTCTCGGATGAGGCCTGGTTTTATCTAACAGACATATCAATTTACAAAACTATTGTATCTGGTCTGCAGAAAAATCCACACGAATTTCGAGAAACGCAATTGCATCCCGTAAAAGTTGGAGTTTGGTTAGCTATGTCCAGGCAACGAATAATAAGGCCAATTTCTTCGAGGAAACTGTAACAGCCCAACGTTACCAACAGATGTTGAAATTGTTTATTGCAGAGTTACAAGAAAATGAGCTTGAAGCAGTTATTTTCAGCACGATAATGCTCCAGCACATACTGCTCGACAAACCTGCCAATATCTTCAACAGTTTTTTGCTGACAGGTTCGTTAGAGCACAAAGATGGCCACCAAGATCGCCTGATCTAACCCCATTAGATTACTCATGTTCGGCTATCTAAAAATAGGATCTATAGAACGCGCATGCATACCATAGAAAAACTGAGAGATGCAGTTTTGTCACTTAATAATTATACTAATGTATGTTATAATTAAAGTAATAAATAAATTTAGTAAACACCAGTTAGTACTGAATTGTAAAATCATAATTTAGTAAAGTTAAATTAATTACATTCATTTTTACAAGCAGAAACACCAATCCATAGTCGTTTATATAATGCGAGTTCAATATAGGTTACGTTTTCCTTATTTATGACAGATCCGTTTACTTTCTTATATTCCAACACTGACTTAGTTCAAACCTTCATTACAAACACGCGGCATATACCTACACCCTGTTACTATCTATAGGAGCGGAATTGACAATCATTTTGAATCTCTGTGTATACTGCTGTAAAGTTCCTTGGCTTATAAGTAAATCAGCATTAACTGAAAAGATTCCAATTATCTCTGAAATTTCTTTAACCTCGCGCGAAATATATTCACTTTAGTTCATTATTGTTTGTGTATCTGAGAGTTATGCACGTGGGAACATGAATAAAACTAAAAAAAAAAACTGCTTTCGCGTAAAAAAGCACTCAGCTTGAATACAGGTGCTTGCATTTTCCGTTAAAAGGTAAAAGTTTTGAATCAATGTATACATGCGTGTCCACGCAAATAAACCAAAATGTCGGGCTTTTTTTTATTTAAAATACTGTTTATAATTCAATAATACTTAAAAGAAACTAAAATATGTTGTTAAATATGTACATAATAATAACAATATAATATGTAATGTGTATTGTCTTACTTAAATAGAAGTTATACAAACATTATAAAATATTAATTAAAACTAAGGTGCATTCCATTTAACTACGGTTACTTTTCGTCGAAAAGCATGTACTTAAGAAGAAAATAGTCTTCCGGCAAAACAGCACGATACTCTCAATTAAAATAGACACTTTTCTGAGAAAAAGTATTCTTTTCATTGAACATGATAAAAATCTAAAGTTATAAAACTTTTCATTTAATGTAATCTCTTTTCTCAGTGTAGGAATATTTGATCATATATACACTGTTATACTTTAATCCAGAGGAACTCGCAGTGTTCCATTACGTCGCAATTAAACGTTTCTACTTGTACGAGTGAGAATATACCATATGTATATTATATATACGTCAGGCATACTTACTTCATTAATAGAATTGTGGCTTATCTGTTCAGCTTCAGTAGCAACTGAGATAACCCCAGATAACAATGTACGTCCCTAATACAAACATTGTCAATGTTTTTATGGCGATTATTATATAAGCCGATTCGAGTCGTGTGGTGTTAAAGCGAATTGAATTGAGGTGGCTTGAGAAATGATAATACATATACAATAATACAATTATAACTGATTATGTAAGTAAATACATACGTAATTATGGTTATGTTAGGTTATGTATATGCGCATATATAATATATTTTTTTGAAGGAAATATTAAAAAAAAATATGCGCATAATTATGTAGATCCTACATGCAGGAAATAAAATGAATTAAATCCAAATTAACTTGTGTCATATACCATTTAAACGATAAATTCAAGGTGATAATAACTTGTTTATTGTTTTCATTTGTCCGTTTAGTTATGATAAGCGGGGCATACAAATAACATACAATCAACTTAAGGAAGGAGGGAATACGCACATCAGATGTGATAAAACTTTGTTTTTGTAAGTACATACAAGCAACTGAAAAAATAAGGACATAGGTGGAGAATAAGCCATAAGGAAAGTTACATCTACTTTAATCTATCAACGATTCCGTATGTGCAAATTCTAAAAATTATTTTTAGAATTAATCCTTTGGCGGAAACTACAAAGGTCAAATTCTGGAACAGTAAAAGAAAGCAACTTTCGAAAATTTTACAGACAATTTAGGCAACACGATTGCTTATTTAAGAAGAAAAGAACAAAGAAAAATATCATTATCAACGAGGAGGTAGAAATTAAAGTGTTAGCATATTTTGAAGCCCATCGCGAATTTTCCATTAGAGATGCTAATACTAAGAAATTGGGTTTAAGTTACGCGTCAGTTCAGAGAATTTAAAAAAGCATAAGTAGCCATTTAAGTACCGAACCTCACAAATATTACAACCAGGAGATTCGAACAGGAGGTTGGCTTTTTGTGAATGGTTTATTAATTTTTGTGATGAAAATTTGAATGGAGCACAATGTATTTTATGGAGTGATGAAACAAATTTCTCCAATAGAGGAATGTTTAATAAGAAGAATGAACACTACTGGTCGCAAGAAAATTTACACACACAAGTTCGATTTAGTTTTAATGTGTGGTGCGGATTAATTGATTCGATAGTCGTTGGTCTAGTGTTCTACAATGGTACAGTGATCTGGAATTTATTCGTACCGTTCTAGAGGATTTCCTTGATAACGTCAATTATCTGATGCGTCAAAATTTGTACTTGCAGCAGGACGGTACTCCGGCACACAACTGCCGCATAGTTCACAACTATCTGAACATCATCTTTGCCGATAAGTGGATTGGTACAAATGGGCCAATTCGATGGCCAGCACGCTCTCCTGATCTTTTACCTTTAGACTATTTTCTTTGGGGATATTTAAAGACAGAATATACAGAATCCGGTACAACAACGTGAACGAATTGCAAAATAAGGTTAAGGGGTTTTCCACCAATTTGATGGAAGGACAATCTGAATAGCTACCCAGAGTGTACTCAAGCGGGCACGAAAATGTATTGAGAACGAAGGTGATACCTTTGAGCAGTATTTATAAATTATGCATTTACTTTTTCCTTTTCAATTTTATTTCAACGAGATTATTTTAAGATGTAATATGTTAATAAACATCAACCACAAAGACATGCATCTGTTTTATTAAAAGTTGATTCTTTATACTGCTCTATATATTATACAAAATGGGAATAGCCCTATGTATGTATGTATGTATGTAATAAAGGGTGGTGTACACTGCGACTAAAGATTCTGTTGTGTCCCCTAATCTTGGCTGCTTTACAGCGGCCTTCCAATCCTATCCTTTCAGAAAGTGTAGGATGTCAGAGGGCCCCAGTCTAGGTAAGTCTCCCTCTTCGATTTCACATGCACCCAGGTACAATGCCCTCGGGTTGCACAGTGCTACGCAAGTTGAGAGGAGGTGGATGGATATTTCATCCTGTCCCCACAAAATCTGCATTCAGGATCTTTTCCAATCCAAGCCTACTCAGGTGTCCTTTCAGTCTACAATGGCCTGAAAGTATTCCTGTTAATATGCGAACATTGGTTCTTACTCAGGTTATGCATTCTGTAAACCTCTTCTGGTTATAAGTTCCCAGAAGAATTTTACTTTGCCTCATTCCCTGGAGATTTTCCCAGTAACTGGATTTTCTCTGCTCCATTCCATTTTTAGTTCTTCAGTATTGTACTGCTATTTAACCGCAAATGGTTCAGGCCCTACGAAAGGCATCCAGCCCCTTTTTTTGCGAGGTTATCCGTTAATTTCGTTTCCTTCCACTCCTGTGTGACCCGGAACCCACAGGAGGGTTACTTTATTTTCTTTTGGCCTAGCTTCATTTAGTTTCCCTAGGCATCCCAGACCATCTTGGAGCTGATTTCATATAAGTTCAGCGCCTTGATGGCTGCTTGACTATCAGACACGATGATAATCTCCTGCTTCCGATAGTTCCTATCCGTAATGAACTGAACACATCTTCCAATAGTGTGTATTTCCGCCTGAAATATACTTGGGTATTTTCCCAAGCTTTCGAAATATGTATTCTAGGCCCATATATTCCTATTCCAGTTCCTCCTGCCGTTTGGAGCCATCAGTGTACCATTTGATGGCAATTTCTATTCAAGTTCAGATGGTGTTATGATCCCACTCGCTCCTGTTACTTAGCTTTTATGGTGAATTCTTCACAAAGCTAAATTTTTTTAAACGTATCATCCGGGGCTAAATCATTCCTTCCTTGACCATTCTTTAGTGCGGTTCTTTTCGCCACACACCTCTACTACAATGTGGAAGGGGGCAAGATCCAATACCACTTCATAGCTGCTGTGGGCAAGTTCTCAATAGCCCCCGTTATGCATACACGTGCTAATCTTTGCACTTTCGAGAGATTAATTCTCGCGGTGGCCAGATTAGTTCTTTTGCTCCATGCTACTGATGCAATAGGTGATGATCGGTCTCACTATCGCTGTATACATCCAAAGCAGTATTTTTTGGGTTGCATCCCCAATTTTCCCTGCAAAGTTTCTGCACCACCATCAGAAGCTCTTTTGGCCTTGTTGGTTACTTCAAATTCATGTTTGTTCCATAGAAGTTTATTGTCTAGGGTAAGGCCTAGATATTTAACTTCTGCTCTCCATTCTATATTTTGCCCATCCAGTTTTATAGCCCTAACAACAACTCAATACCAATACAGTACACATGAAAAAATGCATTTTATTTGGCTTTAAACGGAAGCAGTGATTCATTCTCAAACGTTACAAGTCCAATGATAATCTCGTGGAATAAAGGTAGAACTATATGATGATCTTGGTTGTGTGATTCACATTGCATTTGTAAGTGCAACACAATTTAAACAATAATATATAATGCATCCTCCTTACAAATATTTATATCTAATTGCCCGGTAATAAGTACACTTCATAAAAGTTTAACAAAGCGGATGTGGGCGAAATCCCATGACGAAACGCCCAGCACACATCCTATCCTATAGGCAATATTAACCCAAACAAACGTAATATTAGCTTTGGGATTACGCAACTGTTGATGGGCGTATATATATATGAAAATACATATACTATACAACAATCTGCTGGAGTGTGCATTTTATGAGGGAATTAAGTTGACGACCCACACAGTGGACGCAGCGGGATGTAAAATGTTTTTAATAGTCGTTCATCAATTCTGGGAAAATTCTTTTATCGATCAACTATTGCAATACGTATAATATAAATATAACACCAAATAAAAACAGTATCTCGGTTCGTTTTTGTTTATAGCAGAGATTGGGATTTAAAATTAGCCTCTAAACTTCATCATTCTAGGAATTGTTTGATTCGGAATATGTACACCGAGAGAAGAAAATGCATTTCGTCAACCAATACCATTTTGTTGGAAAAATATGATTGCATTAAGAATATCTTTAATCAAATTGAATAAAATATACACGGAAAGAAATAAGTATGTACTGCTTATTACAATTTTGCAAATAACTTTTTGTAGTTACCCTTATTACATATACAATCTTCTTATTCGCACTGCTGTAGCAAAAAAAAACTGTCAAATTTGTAATGCTAATAA
Organism: Protaetia brevitarsis; assembly: GCA_004143645.1. Classification (NCBI taxonomy): domain Eukaryota; kingdom Metazoa; phylum Arthropoda; class Insecta; order Coleoptera; family Scarabaeidae; genus Protaetia; species Protaetia brevitarsis. Next base: position 108,948 of record RXPK01001317.1, on the reverse strand, counting down.
TGCAACTACATTATAGACACAATTTTACTAAAATAAAGGCAAAGCTGCTAATAAATTACTTACAAAATGTTGTTATTATTCCAATGATAAATTCTAAAAATTTGTCTTAAAACTCGTAATAATGACATACGCAACTATGTGGTAAATCACTACAACATTATCCGGGGGTAAAAAGGCTGATGACATCACATTCCTCTGCGTTTCTATTGGTGTATTTTTTGTGACCAAATATTAACTAACGCATCTCCACATGCGCATTGTTTATCATTTCCGTGTTTGGTGTTGTGGCACGTTGTTTGGTAGCGGAGGTAAGAAGACATTTTGCACACGTTTTATCAAGATGAATGAGTGCGTGAAAGAAAGTTTGATAAATTGGGAATTATAAACGCTCTGTTTTTTGAAGGTATGAACGTTTAATATCTATTTGTTTCATCATTAGTCAACTGCATGCATCTTTTACATTTAGCAGAATTAGTAATATTAATCGGCTTGTTTGACTGAACAAGTTTCTTGGTAGTCGCTTGGTTTATGCAGTCATCCTGCATAGATCGGTATATATTTGGGAATCACACACCAAGGTTATTCGGCACTTCATAGTGACAATGAATTATTATTTAGTAAATAATTTTAACTCACACAAATAACTAAATCCATTCAGATTCATAAGATATGATATATGTTGTACCCCTCCATTTTCATCGAAAAAAAAAAGATCGGTGTCTTCTTTAATAGGTTAACAAAGGGTGACAGAATAGCTAGCGTTTTGGATTAGGGATTAGTAGTGCTTGCTTGATTAATTTTATTAGGAAATAATTCTTATTCTTGTCGATGGTATTTTAGTTGTTACACAGGAGTTATGTTATGTTTCGCAAAAAGGTGTTTCATTTTTAGTAAATATATCAATTACGAAGTTTGTAGAAATGTATGTATATTGAAATTTTAGAGTATCTAAAGGGTAATTAAGAGCATTGAGAAGCTGTTAAATACGTATATATTTTTACAAATTCGTAAAAGTTGACATACTTCGTCAGTCTTAGTAGAAATAAACATAAACATACGAAACTATTATATTTTTACTTCGTGTTGAATAGTATTAGGTTATGTGTGAAGACGTGACAAAATAATAAGTTTTAAGAGGTTAATTTTTTATAAACCATACGTAGATTTATTTTAGTAGCGTTCACTACACATGTTTCGTATTGTTTTGTATACAATTATTGTGGGTTCAGGCAGTCTTTATAAGTTTTAACTTGATACTAGTATTAATAATCTCAAAAACATGAAGTGCGTAATGTGCACAATTACATTAACAAAGGTTGACTGAACCCATCATTACGAAAAAATGATTACGAAGCTCATGGATTCCCTTATTATAAGAATTTTACTTTTGAAAGGCTAATACAATTTAAAAATATTTCTATTTGGAATTGTCTATTTCATTTTATTCATAATAATTATTGTTTTTTGTGAAAATGCTATAATGTAATGGCGCTGCTACACTGTAAAAAATTACAGTAATTTTTCCATGGTAAATCAGGAATATTACATGTAATAACGTTGTGAATTTACCACAATAAATCATGTAAATTTTGTTTTACATGTTTTTTTCTAGGATATTTAACATGGAAAAAGAAATTTCGGTAAAATTTATAGCTTTTTCATGTAAGTTTAAGATGTAACAAAAATTCAAAAGGAAAATACAGGAAAAAAACAAACAAATTTTGTATTTACTCTCAAAATTTACTTAAAAGTGTAAAATTGACATTTTTTTGGGGTATTTAGTGCACTTTAAAAGTAATTTTACTAATGAACTATTAATTTTGTTGTAAAAATATGAGGATCTTTTATATTTATTTGTTTTTACTTGAATTTTCGGGTAAAACTATAGATATCATGGAAAATACGAAATTCATACGCTGCAATGTGATTGGTTATTGGATTATTTATCTGTGCGCGTAGGTAATTCTGTTCGTTTGTCAAACTTATTATTGGCTCAATGATATCATGTACGTTACAAACAATCGTAGGTTTCGCGGAAGCGTGTTCATTCTTGATCCCTGGTTGAGCGATTCAGTATGACCTATTAGGTGCTATAAAAGAATTAGGTAAGTTGCTTGCTCTCTTTATAAAAATACGTATGAAAATTACTTCAGTGTTCGGTAAATATAGAGTTCATATAAATATTACATACGAATTTTACAGTACAATCTTTGAAAAACACATCAGCATGTGAAATTTACTAGATGGTAGAAATTTTGCCTTATGAAGCAATTTGCCTGTAAAATTGTAGGCAACTTTGTTACCAACGATTTTACATGTAATTTTACTGCAACTTTTTTTTACAGTGTATATGTTTTATTTATTATGTAACGAAAACAAAGAAATTTTCAATAAATGTAAATGTGCTACCGACTGTTGTTTTATTTGCTTCGATTTGGTGAATATTTTTCTTTTGATATATTCTTTGTTTTGTGTAATAAGTTTGATAATAGGAAAAATGCTGATTAACATATTTTTTTTTTATGTTAACTTCGACTAAATATTGCTTAAATACATGTGTATCCACCATTTCAAATTTTTGAAGCTATTCTACCAGCGTGGATCTCCAGGAAACCATGGCTAGAGTCGTAGGTAAACATAATGTAAAATAACTCAATTTTACTTTAGTAGCACACAAACTTTAATGTATAATACACTTAATGTATATATGTATATTATATATTAATCTCAATCGTGTAGATTAATTAAATATAAAACATTTTATAAAAACAAACTACTACATTTTACGTTTACGGTATTTACAAAATTGTTTCAGAATCTATTACACTTTAACAATAACGTACATTACAGTATAGTAGAAACAGTTCCTACATTTTGAAGCTAATAGTTACATTGCTGTAGGAAAATATAATAATGGTTGTTAAGATTTTTACTAAAATACTGTGAACGCTTAACTGACACATATGTTTATGTAGGTGTTACAAATTGTAATATATGTTAATACAGCGCTTATCTACAAATGTTTAGAAAAATATACTACAAGTTGCAATAATCTGGTATTTTACCACAAGTTGTAGTAAAATGTGATGATTTTATAGTAAAATTTGTCGCAATTTTTTTCCGTGTAAGGTTAAAATAACTAACAAAAAATTTTGACAATATTTTGTTAGTTCAACAGTTCTTTGTTAGCAGGATCGCCAACAATATATTTTGTTTGAACGAACTAAAAATATTCGCCTGTAAAGTATGCAACCATACACGCGCTTCACCTTTCAATTAACCAAAATAAAATAACAAAAAAACGTTTTATTAAAACCAATGCATGTAGATTTGAGACTGTACATAAATAATCCCAAAGTTTACCTATCACTGCCACCTATCAATGAATATGGAAACTGTACGCTTCAAACCTCTAGCACACTCGACCTCCCCGCATGTGTATAGACGACACCTATTGTAAACACGCGATATATGTTACAATACATTGTAGATAGACGGGATCGATGAGAAGGAATGTCCGATAAAGTAAGCAAACAGGACCTCTCTCACTCATTCGATTGCTGATATGGATATAACTCGTGTTTGCGGTTCCACTGTTTCGTTGAAAGTTTATTAGGTGCCACGGGTACCTTACCTAGCCCAAAGATAACCACTATGTCAGAGTAAGTGCCAGGTATTAAGCAGGTAACTACATATTGGCCGGACACGAAAATCGCCGCGGAATGCGTCGTATATACATTCGACATAATAGCGAAATAACCGCTAGCTCGCGTGTTAACGGCGAATTTTATAAATAGCGCAGTCCGAGACGCCCACGGTGCTTCGGCCAATTTCAAAAATAGTCTATCGCCTCACGGCGGCCGAAACAACAAAACAAAAAACGCACTCTTTTAGAAAAGTATATACTATGCGATAAAGCTCTCAGGCGTATGTTTTCGATGTGTAGGTGATTGAATAACTTAGGAATGAATTTCTTGTGAAGAAATTTTGTTCCAATTCGAAGGAGTCATGTGTTCCACAGAGAAAAAGAAACGTTAAATGAACCATAAAAGTATTTTTGTTTTGTTTTTGATAAGTTGCTCGAAACTGCATACTCGAGCAGAGTTCAATATTTGAGCAATCTTCTGATGGTAATCAAATATGAGACATGACCCGGTATAACCTGTCAAAAAAATTCTTAATGAAAGAATTCACCACAAAGCTTAGCTATAAGAGCGAGTGGAAAACACAAACATGAAAGTAAAATTCCAAGGAATAACAAGAGAAAAGACAAATATAAATAAGGGAGTGAAACAAGGAGACCCAATCTTTCTAGCCCTATTCGATTTAACGTATGTATGTATGTATGTATGTAGGTAAAAGGGTGGTGTTACACTGCGACCTAAAAGATCTATTGTGTCCCCTATTCTTGCTGCTTTACAGCTGGCCTTCCAGTCCTATTCCTTTTAGAAAGTGTAGGATGTCAGAGGGCCCCAGTCTAGGTAAGTCTCCCTCTTCGATTTCACATGCTCCCAGGTGAAATGCCCTCGAGTTGCACAGTGCTACGCAGTTTGAGAGGAGATGGATGGGTGTTTCATCCTGTTCCCCACAGAATCTGCATTCAGGATCTTTTTCCAATCCAAGCTTAGTCAGGTGTCCTTTCAGTCTACAATGGCCTGAAAGTATTCCTGTTAAAATGCGAACTTTGTTCTTACTCAGGTTGATGCATTCTGTAAACCTCTTCTGGTTATAAGTTCCCAGAAGAATTTTACTCTGCAGATTTTCCCAATAACTGGATTTTCTCTGCTCCATTTCTATTTTTAGTTTCTCCAGTATTGTACTGCTACTTAACCCGCAGAAGGGTTCAGGCCCTACAAAAGGCATTCCAGCCCTTTCTTTGCGAGGTTATCCGTTATTTCGTTTCCTTCCACTCCTGTGTGACCCGGAACCCACAGGAGGGTTACTTTATTTCTTTTGCCTAGCTCATTTAGTTTCCCTAGGCATTCCCAGACCATCTTGGAGCTGATTTCATATGAGCTCAGCGCCTTGATGGCTGCTTGACTATCAGACATGATGATAATCTCCTGCTTCCGATAGTTCCTATCCATATTGAACTGAACACATCTTCCAAAAGCGTGTATTTCCGCCTGAAATATACTTGGGTATTTTCCAAGCTTTCGAAATATGTAGTTCTAGGCCATATATTCCTATTCCAGTTCTTCTGCCGTTTTGGAGCCATCAGTATACCATTTGATGGCATTTCTATTCAAGTTCAAGATGGTGTTATGATCCCACTCGCTCCTGTTACTTAGCTTTGTGATGAATTCCTTCACAAAGCTAAATTTCTTTAACATATCATCCCGGGGCATATCCCAGGTTTGATCACCGTCCGGAGATTGAGGCCTATGCCTAATCATTCCTTCCTTGACCATTCTTAGTGCGGTTCTTTTCGCCACGCCCTCTATTATAATGTGGAGGGGGCAAGATCCAATACTACTTCGATGGCTGCTGTTGGGCAGGTTCTCATAGCCCCCGTTATGCATACACATGCTAATCTTTGCACTTTCGAGAGATTAATTCTCGCGGTGGCCAGATTAGTTCTTTTGCTCCATGCTACTGATGCATAGGTGATGATTGGTCTCACTATCGCTGTATACATCCAAAGCAGTATTTTTGGGTTGCATCCCCAATTTTTCCCTGCAAAGTTTCTGCAGACCATCAGAGCTCTTTTGGCCTTGTTGGTTACGATTTAACGTTAGAGGGTATCATAAGAAGAACCAAACTACATAATAAATATATCATTGCCGATGATTTGCAAATAGTAGCGTACTGCTATGGTAGACACCACATTTACCGCGAGTGTATTTTGTGTTGCATAATTGATTTGATTAAAACTGTTGAATCACTGTATCGAGAAATAATGTTTAGTTTGTATAAATTGTAGTTAAAGAGTTAATTGTTTGATTTATTTAATTTAATGTTAAGTTTTTTTAATTTAATTTCATTCTTTTAGATGTCCAGCATTTGGCTAGGTCTATTTAGCGCCTTTTCTTTTAGATTTTGTCGGTGATTTGTGCGGCTGCGTTGTACGTAGTCGAGAGTAGGATTTTTGTAAGAATACGATTGTAAAAGTTTGTGAAGAGTTCCTTGGTAGATATTAGCATGAGTACTTGTATTTTTAAATCATTGCTGCCATTTTGTATTTCATTTTGATATCGCAATTTAATTCGTATTATTTGTCTTTTATTTAATCCATCAAGGAATTCGCTTTATAATAATTGTTATTATATTGATGTGTGCACATTGTAGATATAAGATCATTTATTATTTCTGTACGGGAAGATATATTATTTAGTTGTAATTTTCTCATTATATTTTAAAGAATTAATTTTTCCGTTATTAAATTTTGCTGTTTCGTTTTTAATTATCTATCATCTCGGTTTGGGTGAGTAGAAGAATGATGCTTGCATTAAATTTTTCTTTTGTTATTTACTAGAATTTGTCCACGCTTAATTTCCAAATCTTTTGCTTTGTTATAGGAAACAGCATCGTCCTATTGTAATTTAGAATCACGTGCAGTGTTTAAATTTAAGCCAGAACCCTCAGTTCACGGTTTTTTTTTTTTCTGCAAATTGTAACAATTCACCACAAAGCTTAGCAAAAAGAGCGAATGCAATCAAAATACATTTTCGCCTCTGCAGAATCCGGATTTGAACCCCATCGAAATTACTGTGGGATGAACTGTTGACAGGCGAGTAAGGAAAGTCTGCCCATCTTCGAAAGAGTACCTGTGACGACAATATTTCCCAGAAAACTCTGACAAAATTAACAGAGCGCATGCCAGGAGTGGTCCGAGTTTTATTGAAAGCCGAAGGAGGATTCTTCGACGAGAAGAAAGTGTAATATTTTAATGAGAATGTTTTGTTTTATTTTTTTATTTCTTCTTGTTATTTGTTTATATTTTTGTTTCTACGAATACATTTTTATTTTCTTTCGAATCCCTGTCGTTTTTACTTCGTTAGCAGTAATTTACTATAGTTGTCCTAACTTCAATAGCCGGTAGTATACATATTTTAAACAATACATCTGACTTTTTTTTATCGAAGTAGTTTATATTATTGTTGGAAGCGTTTTTATTGTTGGAAGGAATATATTTAGTATCAATTATTCCAATTTAGCGGCGTGTGAGTTCATGGTATACAAAAAATTAATTTATTAAATTTAATTAGTAATAGCTACTAGTTTCGGGAATAAACTCCCAATCTTCAGGCTAGTTAGAAGCGAACGAATTTTTTTTTTACAATGACAACATATAAAATTAAAATTGTAGAGTTAAATTTGAATGGTTAGACTAAGTTAATTAAGCACAAGTGCAAATGTAGAATAAAAACATATTTAATTTTTTTTACTTACAGATATTTATGTAGACTAAGGCCGGTTTTACATTATACTTAATTTAGTATGAAACTTTGATATAAATTTGGTATTAAATATTTCAAAGAGTATCATACAGAAAAATTTATTTGTAAATTTCGTACGAAATATTGTACTAAATATTTAGAACCTGTTTTATTTTCTCATTAATTTTACAAACGAAATATGCGTGCGCAATATGTGAATTGTTGGTTAAGTCCAGTGGGATAGGTCGGCGTTTGTCGTACTATACAGATCGCTTAATCTAAGTTGAGATAGACAACGCAAAAATACACGATGTAGTTTGTAGTTGAGTCAAAGCATAAGGAAGTTCTGTTGTCTATCGTATATCGCTGTATCACCATCCATATTAGAATAATGTCGTGGTCATGTCAGCAACTTAAATTGTTGATTGAGTATTCAAAACTACCCTAGATAAAGTTAAAATTGATTGATTGTATAACAATTTGTTGAACATACTCAGTTTTATAATCTATAAAAAAAGGTAGATACATACATAAAATTGCATTTTATTTTTAGAATTATATTTCATCCCTAACTTGTCTTGCAAAATTAGCAGATCTATTGCCATGTGGTCGTTGCACCTTACCAAAATTTCAACATTTTCCTCTGCAACTTCATCTATATCGATGTAGCTTAAGTTTTTAGTAGAACACTAGAAATAAGCTTATAATCACCATCTGAAGGTCTAAGTACTACTAGACTATTTGCGCCTTTATAATTGAAGAAGTAAAATCTATCAGATCCAGGTCTATCCACGTCCGTCAAGATCATCTAGACAATGAGGAAATTGCCAAAGTTCATCAAATCGTTCGACAATGGACCGTCAGTCCTTAAAATCCCGAATTTAATAAATTTAGAATGCATCTTCCTTCAGGTCACATACTTATCCAATTTTTACATGATATTTTACGGGATTAGCTATCATAGTTACATTTAAAGATGATAGCCATAACAGCAATACTTCTTGGTCAGCCATTTTATGGTAATATTAATCCTTTTCATAACTTTTTTCATACTAAATTTTTTACTTTAAATATCAAACAGACATATTCAAATATTTTGTACCAATTTTCAGATGTCATTTTTTTATGTATGACATGTAGGTAAATTTCTTTATAAATTCAAAATAAAATTTTATACAAAATTTCATACTAAATTAAGCATAATGTAAAACGGGCCTAAAGGAAAAGTCAAAATTATGAAATAAAGCTATAAAATATGTATGTAGTATTATTTCAGTTATTGCTGAAAACACTTTGTTATGTTTTGGAAGTGATTTAATTTAAAAAATATATATATATATGGTTACGCTACACAGTAGCATACAGCTCGGATTAAAAAAATAAATTTTAAAAGAAATACATTAATTGAATTAGAAAAAATCAAGTTTTATATATACCAGTGTCATCTACCTTTAATAATTTTGATTTAGAAGTGTTTTCTATCATCAGCCAGATGGCATGCAGGGCGAGCAATTTCCGATCGAGGGGCGGTGACATAAAAAAAATATTTAATAGGTCGTTACTTTCTTATATATTTCAGTAAGAGTAGAGATTCTGAGCAAGGACGTTGTCAGTTGTCCTCTCCTTCAAATTCACTGTCAATGACCATTTTAAAAGATATCATAGGCACGATAATGTCGTGCCTTAATAGATTCAATCTATTAAGTAAAATTAAAACATTTACTAGTGGATAAAAGTGATTTTATTTAATTAAAATAAAATTAAAAATGTGAACTTGTTTAATATCAGACATAAATCTATGGATAATTATCTCAGGTAAGTCCGTGAGTCCGTTTAATTAATAACACTAAAGTTTCATTAAGTAATTCCACCTTTTGCAATTCAAATTCATAGTTTCGTACTTAAATACGTTTGAATAAAATTTTAAAAATCCCGCGTTTTCTGACCGCTCAAATGGAGTTAAGATAGGCTTAAATAGACGTGTGAAACAGAGTAGCCAACCTTGATGGTAAATCACTGGATATTGGTTCGTAACGTAAAAACATAACAAATACTTATAAACCTAATTACACAAATTTTTGAGACCGCTTAGCTATGTTACAAACGATTTTCTAACCTCAAATTTTGCAGAACGGATTAAAATAAAATTTCTCATAAGTATAATTGAATTTAGATTAGAATTGAAATAATACGTTTCTTTTTTAGGTAGATTTGACGAGGAGTACCTTTTTTTACAGGGCCGAATTCTGCGATCATCGGTGGTCAGGACTGTTCAGGTCGGATATGGACTCTGGTTCGGTTACATCGAAGGTAGGTACTTCAGATCAGAGAGGATGGGTCGCTCAGGACAGGAACATTACTCGGAAAAATCGTCGTTGAAGAAAAATTACCCAAAAATTGCAGGTAATTTGGATAATATTTATGTGAAAAACTTTGTTTAACAATTAACAATTATTTTTGTTGTAATTTGGGATAAAATTGGATTTTATCGAAATAGCCGTTAAATTTTTCAAGAACAAAATGAAATAGGTCTACCTCGAACTGAGTTCGGTTAGTGAATGGTTCGAATTGAAAATGTTTTAACTGACTTGAAAGCGATTGTCTTCGTCAAGGAGACCAACTGTCTGTCCAAATCCGTTATTATAACCGAAATGAGGAACCTCCATAGTTTTATAATAAGAATGGCCATGAGACCGACAGGATTGTCAGATGTTTCAACGATGTGAAAATAAATAAAATTACAAAATCTGGAATCACTTTACACTTGTGATATAAAAGTAAGTGTCTCTGAATTATGAGAAAAATACATTTGATATTTTTACACACTTATTGCTATTTAAAATTAACAATCTTAAAATTCATTACTGTGCCCCCAAAAGGTAGGCAACCATTTATACACATAGAATTGTTACAGAATCCAATTTCCAGCAATTTTACCCTGTCTTTCTGTTGACATATCAAAGCAATTGGACTGCCAATGCATATCCAAACGTTATTAGACTAAATTTGAACGAAATAAATACACAGTAAAAATAATAAAACTGTTCACTCGAATTAAACGTGGATCCCAAATTTGATCTGTCAATAGCTATTATAAAATACTATACAAATTCTAATATTCATTTTCGATGTGTAGGTGTATCATCTTGCTTCCTGAAGGGAAAATTCTAAAGGAAAATGCCTCGAAGGACTTGCCAAATGCAGAGATTTCCTACATCACCGGGACATCGTCCAGCTGTCTGCTGCTACATATTATATCCTTTTTCTATTATATCTAATAAGTTTTAAAAATATAACTAAGTAAAATAGTAACATTCCCTTTTTTAAATAATAGTAGAATATCAAGTAATCTCTCCATGACAATATATTTAGTTTTATAGCTCTTATCTATGTGAGAATATTTATTTATTTTTTGAATTGTTTTTATTTCCATAAAAATACCAATTATACATTGCATTACTACAGTAATAGTTCAGTACTCGCACGTGATTATTTTGCATTTAATAACATTGCATCATATTATCACGACTGTCGTTCGGATAACATCGACTGACTTTAGGCCGGTCGAACGTACTGTATATATAATATTGGTTTAAACGAATGATTAAATCAAACGATGATGACACATTTATAATGTTACCAACAATCAGTAATTGATACAGAGATAACATACATTACACGCTCACTGACGGCGGCGTATCTCATATATATATAGCCGGGGTAAACTTTCACAAACACTTCGATTTGTCATATAATACCACAGTCGTTTAATGCGCACGCCGGCAATGTATCCGTGCGGTGTAACATATATACATGTATGTGTCGGTTATCCTCGTCTGATTTGTGCGCTGTTACAACAAGCTGCCTCTATCGGTTAATTGTCGTATTAAGCCCCGCTTGTATATAACGTCAATTCGGCAGTCAATTGGGCCCAAATTATTATACCGATCTGGTCGTGTTTAACTGATTCATAAATTTCCCAAACCGCAAGCGAGCGAGCAACCTCGCATATCAGACGAACGATGGGTGCCAAACTTAGTGTTATTCTCTGGTCATGTCTTTTCTTTGTCGTGTATGCGTGCATGCGGTTGTTCCGCTAACGGTTTTATGTTTTCTGTTGGATATTGCCGCATTTGTTTCGATGTTAATATAAACTTGATGGTGCTGTGATTGTTTTATGCTTTGGTGTGTTTAAAAAAAACTTTGAGTCTGTGTTTTATTTAATACTAAGTTACTTTGTTTCTCTGTATTCTATTCTTTGCTTGTGTATGGCCCATTTTTATATTAAAGAAGAGTAAAATATATTTTAATTACAAATATTGGTAAATGAAAATTATTGTAAGTTTATTTATTTACAAACAAAATTATCTGTATATAATTTTTACTTGAGGTAAGTGAATTATTTATAAACAATTTTATTTATAAAAAATATGTTATATATCTTATTCAAATAACTATTTACATAAATTTATTTAAATAATGCCAAATTCTGTTGTGCACAAATATTCTATATGCACATTTTTTCATTAAATATTCCTACCAGTACATTACAAGTCTCTTACAGGCAATTTTTCTTTGTCAGCATAGACATGCTATTTAAAATAAAATAGTTGATAATAAAAACAAAATAAAATACTCCTGTATTCAATCAAACAAATAATTTGGTTATATAGTGTATTTGAAGCAAGCACAGTATTTTTTTTAATTTCAATTAAGTATTTACATTGAAATAAAAATAAATATCGCATTTTATTGTGTTAATAACAGTTTTCTCCCCATATTGCAAATACCTTAAATACTTGTGTGTAGTCTAGTATATAGTGTTATCGCATAGATGGCGCTTCGCCTATTTCATCCAAACGATATTGTATATGCAGAATAAACAGCAGGATATACGGTTATTCAATATTAATAAGGTAAATTTATCAGAAAACATCTAATAAGAGGCGCAATCATTGAACGCACTTCTTAAGCACATTGCAGTGGTGAGCAGTGTTGCTAACTGAATTTAGGGTACATGTTTAAGGTGAGGGGACATTTTAGGAAATCATTTCTTAATGGGATTTTTTAGGGGGTAGTTTCATGTAGATGAATAGCAAATTAATTTTTGGGGGGATGGAATATTTGTTTAAAGGAGATTTGGAACACCATGTAGGGTAATGTACTTCCTGCCGATTGGCGACGCTGGTGGTAGGGTGATATGGATTTTTTGCAATAACCGATCAATTTCAATAAAAAAAAAATATCAAGGAGTTTGTTTATGTAAACCAAAATACTTCTGGGCCATTCGCTCAAACAAATGCCCTTCTTTTCGGTGTTAAAACGGAAAAAATAATAATAATAATAATAATAATAAATATATTTGCCGTAATATATCACAGATACAGGCAATTGTCATTGTACATAAAACAAAAAATACACATTTTGCGGTAACCACAACACTCCCGGCGGACCCCCGCAACACACGAGGAAGCAAGACATACTACCGAGTACTACTCCCCATTTCATGTATTCTTGGAAGGTATAAAAGCTTTCTTTCATTAAAAAATCGTAGCATGCCCGTCGAAACTTGCCAAACATTTCAATATCCTTAATGTTATTAGGCAATGCATTATAAGCCAATATAGATCTGTAATATGCTCCTCTCTCGTATTGCACCGACTTGTGAATAGGTATGGCAAGTTCTCTTGAATGTCTAGTTGTCAAACCAGTACGAGATATATCTATATTTCGGGGATATATACCTCTATTTTTAAAATAGAGTATCAGCAATCTGTATATGTACAGCGATGGCAGAGGAAAGAATATTTAGTTCCTTAAATAGTGGTCGACATGACGATCTGCTCGGTTTGTTAAGCATACACCGTAATATTCTTTTTTGAATTATAAAAATTCGTTGAAAACATGAAGCTGAGCCCCAGAATACCAAACCATATGACAGCCTTGATTGTATACTACTGTAATAATACACTCGTAAAGCATTTAAGTCTATCGAATTTCGAATTTTATATATTGCATAATACTGTTTGGCAAGTTCTTTCACCAAACTGTCCACGTGACTCTCCCATTGCAACTTATAATCTAGTGTCACCCCAAGAAATTTTACGTGCTTTATTTGCTCAATTTTTTGATCACTAGCCTTCACCACCATTTCATCCTCAGAATTAAACGTTATTAGTCCGGTCTTTTCGATATTAAGGTGCAATTTATTAATTTTGCACCAATCACTCATGCCCTTAAAAATTACAGTGCACATGCTGCTGACTTCCTCATACGAATTACCTTTTACTATGAATGTTGTGTCATCTGCGTATTGACATAATTCGCCGTTGTTTATAAATTTATCAAGGTCATTAACATATATTAGGAATATCAAAGGACCCAAAATCGAGCCTTGAGGTATCCCCTGTAAAATACTGGACATGGTTGAATAAACGGGGATCTTAGTGTTATTTTCTTCAGCATAGAGACTAACACAATGGGTCCTATCTGTCAAGTATGATCTCAGCAGTTCCAAAGCACCTCCACGAACACCATACCGCTGTAGTTTACTATACAATACCTCATGGTCAATAACATCAAAAGCCTTGCTAAGGTCAAAATACAATCCAGACACCTTCAATCTGTTGTCCAATGCTGATAAAATTGATTTAGTACAGATAAAAATAGCATTTTCACATGAGTTGTTGGGCAAGAAACCATACTGAGTGACACTTAACAGATTATTAGTTGTAAAGAAATTGAGGAGACGGTTATATATTACTTTTTCGAATACTTTGGAAAATGTGGATAACATCGAAATAGGCCTGTAATTATTCAAACTATCTTTAGTACCTTTCTTATGAACCGGGATAATCTTTGCATGTTTTAAGGCATTGGGAAATACACACTGTTGCAGCATTGAATTTGCGATGTCATCAAGAGGTTTTGCAACAAAATTTCGGCATTTCTTGACAAGGTTCGCGGGGACGTTATCCAATCCAAATGAAGATTTATTTGAAATTTCGTCTATGATTTTACTGATCTCGTCGATAGTGGTAGGCATTAAGTATAAACTATCTTTATTGCTACTTATGTGGCTTACAACTGCGTCTGTATTGCAATTGTCATTAGTTAAAATAGTGAAATGCTTTAAAAAGATATTAGAGACAGTATAGGGATCTTGGACTTTAGACCCATTTTCATTAATCACTATGGCGTCGTTTTGTTTTATGTTTTTGCTTTTAAGTTCGCTGTTTATAATATTCCAGATTTCTTTTGTCTTATTTTGTGATGATGTTACAATTCTGTTACTAATTTGAGTTCTTTTATGGTCATTAATTAGTTTATCAACTTCGCGTTTTCTTCTTATGTATGCCGTTCGGGTTTCTTCATTATTAGTACATTTGTACCAATTGTAAAGATCCGTGACCTCACCTCTAAAAGCTTCTATTTCTCCATTTATCGTTAAATATTTATTAATTTAAATGGAATATACCCGAAATTTGACAAGTTGAAAGAACTTATTTAAGTGGAATTTTGGTTATCACAGCTAAATTATTTCAACAAAATTATTTTGTGTTCCGAAATAAAAACTTGTTTGTAAACGAATAATTTTGTTGAATAAGGTCAAATTTGCTTAACGCAATCAAATCCTATTTTCAAGGTATACTTCAAATAAGATTTCATCTAGATAATTCTTGTAAATAATACCTACACTGAGAGAAATAGATTGTACTCTTTAATACAAATATATTATGCTTTAATATATTTTATAGCTCCTATTATATTTTATATCACCGCTGAGAATATTTGTATAATAAGTTTCTGTTAATAGTGTATATACTTGTATTATTAATTTTAGCACTAATTGTTAATATAATTGACAAATAGCATTGAACATTCTTGATAATAACTTAAAATTTGTATGGTACTCTAAATAAGTCTATATTTGTTATTTCTCATCCCTTATGTATGATTATTAATCTCGCCCTCAGCACTTCCAATTTTCCCAACGTTTGGAAAAGGGTTAAAAAGTCCTGCCTATCCATAAAAAAGGTGACCCATCAGCTATAAAAAATTACAGGGCCCATATCTCTTCTATCTAATTTTGCCAAAGTGTTTGAGAACATCATCTATTCATGTATTTTTTATAATATTTAACCCTTTTTATGTGTGCATCAACATGGCTTTATACCAGGTAGATCAACGGTTACTAATTTAGCAATTATTTCCCAGTGTATAAGTCAACATCTGGATAATGGAGAACAGGTAGATGTAGTATATACAGACTTTTCTAGTGCCTTTGACACAATAGATCATGCCATTCTTCTGACAAAGCTGAGTGCATTTGGATTAAGTCCATCTTTTATAATGGGTTTTCGTCAAATTTGTTTGGCGACAAAATATTTTGTCGAGTCTGCAGTAAACTGGTAAGCTTAATTTTACTAAAAGCTTTGCAATTGTTTTTAAATTCTTTAACTTTTGATATAAAATGACAATTGTTTGTTGTAGGTGTCTTCTGAGAGAAAATACCTGATTGATCAACACGTTAAGACTCCATCACATATTGGAAAATGTGAAAAACTAAAGCGATCCGCATGTGTGCAGCAATCTATACGTCAATGTGTAGCATCAACTTCACGAAACTCAAAACAAGAAGAATATAATACGGATCTGTGTAACGCATTAATTTTGTCTAACATACCATTAGCAAGATTAAACAATGTTAATTTGAAATCATTTCTGCAAAAATATTGCATATAACATAATATACCTGACGAAAGTACCTTGCGAAAAAATTATGTCACATCTTGTTACCACCAAACAATAGTAGAAAATCAACAATTGGTAGGGAATAATTTTATTTATATCATCGTAGATGAAAGTATGGATAAGTGTGACCGTTATATTGCCCATTTGTTAATAGGAATTCTTCATGAAGATATTGTAGGTAAATTATATCTAATTTATTGTAAAGAACTTCAAAAAACAAATAATGTGACAATTGCCCAATTCGTTCAAGAAGGTTTATCAAATTTCTTTTTACCTGGAAGTATACCTTGTGAAAAAATTTTACCAATGTTGTCCGACGCTGCACCATACATGATAAAAGCCGCGCGAAATTTAAAATTTTTTCATTTTCATTATTCATACCACTTGTTTAGCTCATGGGTTCAATCGTGTAGCCGAAGACATTAGGAATGAATTCCCTTTGATTAATGATTTAATTAGCAATGTCAAAAAAGGATTTTTAAAAGCACCTTTACGAATCCAATTTTATAAAGAGCGACTTCCCGGTGTTAAGTTGCCTCCTGAACCGATTATTACGAGATGGGGTACATGGTTAGAGGCTGCAATTTTTTTCGCCGATAATTTTGAAGGAATAAAAAATGTAATTCTTGAAATCACTGCTGACTCCATTGCTCTAGAAAATTGTAAAAAGATAGTAACATCAAGAGAATTGCTATAAAACCTTTTGTATATTACCTCAAATTATAGCTTTGTTTCAAGTTCCATTCGTAAACTAGAAACGCAAGGGGTGTCACTCTCGGAATCAGTCGAAATAGCAGACGAATTTGATATGCTATGTAAGAAGGTTAAGGATAAAATAGGTAATTCTATATAAAAGTGATAAATAAAAATGGGGAGTATTTGAAATTGAAGAAAGTTAAGAAAATTTTGGAAGGTGAAACAGTAAACGATTTCGACCTTAATTTTAGTTTTAGAATGTATTGCAAAGTTAAAAAATGCACCAATTACATCTATGGATGTTGAAAGAAGCTTTTCTATTTCGAAACATGTATTCTGATAGAAGACAAAACTTTCTTTTACACAATTTTGAAAAACATTTAATTATAAATTGTTTTAGATATATGTTGTAAAAAAATTTTGTACAATAAAGTTAATGTTTAAATTTCTGCTCTTATTTATTTTATGTAAAAATTTTGCATATTGTCGCAATTTTTTTGCATATACGCCCCAAGCTTATGCATATTTTCTCAAAAACGGATGCATATATTCCAGTTTTTCTTTGCGTATAATCCGGTCTCTAATGATTAAATATATACCTATTCCAAATGTCTGATATCCAATGCAGATATAAAAGTATTTTTTGGCTGATCTCCAATCGACTGTTTTGGCAATCCGTCTGTTTGAATCACCGCGTAAAAACGAGCAATTCTTAAACAGATTGATGAATCATCTCACATTTCTGTTAAATGAAATGGCCGTATTATGAATCTAGGGCATGCATTTCCCAGAATGTTCCATTCCGAAACGTATTTATTCTCATATATGCCCCCCAAAATATTTCTAACTACAATTTGTAACACTATTTCTTTTCTAATCTAAAACCCATTTCTTTGATACCATGACTCCAGCAGGTACAAATCAATGAAACAAATAAGAAAAATCCATTTAACCACCGCACCGGCAATTTCTTCCTCGATGTTAATGAAGATACAAGGCGTGGGTAGGTTCAGACGGCAGTTTGTTCGACACGATTTGCATAGCACCTGGCAGATAGCACGCCGCTCTTTTACGGTCGACAGAAAAAAAAATCGAACATAATTCCTACGGATAAAAACACTTTTGAGTGTGTTTAGTTATCGGGCACGGGTTGGATTTGCATAATACTTGAAAAGCAGCTGTAATATAAAAGTAATTGTCGAAGGAGCCGAGCCTGTATAATAATACGACGATGGTGGAGGGGGGGAGGTAAAGCGGTTTTATAGTCTCGGATATCGGTCGATGCGTCTGCTGTTCAGTTTTTATCACGTAGTTTTTCATTTGTCTGGGCACGATAATGTGTTATAGTGACATGCTTTTGCTTGTACACGTATTAGATATACATACATAAACGAAACGATCATCTTGTTGTCAAGACGGGAAAAAATTGTTTCTAGGATCAAATTAGTAATTAATTATGCGTCATGTGGTAAAATGTTATTTGTGTAACAAGATTTTAATTTGTGGTGTTTTGCTTTCCGTAGGTATTGATCTTGTTTTTATAAAATCCAGTGTGGGTTTTATTAAATTAAAGACATAATTTTTAAACGCTTCAGCAATTTTTTATTGTCTTCTCCAGAAAATATTTAACTACAACAGTTTAGGATAAAATGACAAAACAAAAAAAAAAAAAACATTCGCTTTAAATAATTTCTGAAGACAATAAAAATTGTTGAAACCTTGAAATAATTATTAATTTAAACAAAATAAGGAAGAAATAAACAAAGAGAAGTATCGAATTGAAAAACATGCATTATATTTCTGATTTTTGCCAATAGATGGCGTAAAATATTTATAATTTCCGACCTTACGCTTATTCCGACCCGTTTGAAGTGGTGTCTGGTGTTCCACAGGGTAGTAATTTAGGTCCATTGCTATTCATGATATTGTTATTGATATAAAAGATTTCAAATTCTACTATTTGCTGATGATTGAAAGTTTATGAAAAAAAAAAATTGACTAATGCTGATTATCTGGTTTTTCAAGGGGATCTTATACATATATAAAAGGTGTAAAAGTAACCTTTTTAACATTAAATTTTAGCAAGTGTTCAATAATTAGTTTTATTAGAAGGAAATTACAATACTTATTATTATCACAGATTATCCAGATTCATTACACAGTTCACTTGTATATATTTCTTGGTCGGATTTTGTTTTTTTTTTTTAACGTGTGCGTGGTAGTCACTGTTTCTGGTTTGCAGTGCGCACCCATGCTTGCGCATGCGCACTCACTCCAGCTTTGTTTATAGCTTGCTCAAGGAATTTTCGATTATACACTGAGAGAAATGAAATGGTTATTTCAACATTTTTCGTAGTGTCACGAATTTGAGCATTGATTTAACCATATTGCATTTAAGTGAATCATATGCTCCTATTTGAAACAAACATATTTATATTGTTGCACACTTTAGAGTTAATTTAACAAGATTATAGTGTTTAGGCGTAACCAATATATTATCTTGTTGGTTTAACCCCACAAATTGTCGATTTGACATTTGAAAAAGGTGTTCTTTAAATATTTACTATCGGTGTTAACTCAATGAAATGTAATATTTAATATTATTGCATATAGGGGATCGCACATGCGTATAGTCAGTCAGTATCCAACCTCCGTAGCAATAAGACCTATGTTTGTAATCTGCTGTAACATTAATATTGAATAATAAAGATAATCAAAACCTATCGCGGAGTATATATATAACATGGCGCAGTCGGAATAAAAAACAAACAAAATACAAAAAAAATCAGTGAAAGGAAGAAAAAGTGCAACAAATTATAAAAAAAAAGTGTCAGAAGGGAACAAAACAAAATGGAAAATGTATCTCAACCCGAGAAAATGAAAATGGAGGGCGACCTAGCAAAAAATTGGAGGCAATTCAAAGAAGATTGGGAATTATATTCTACCGCGAGTGGTTGCAGTGGGAAAACAGCCGAAATACAAGCAGCGACGCTGTTACACTGTATAGGAATGGAAGTTCGAGAAATTTTAAATAATATTGAAATTACGCTGGAAAACATCGATCGACAGCCGGATGCAGGAACAAGACAGAAGACACGTTTCACCCAAGGGCCGCACAAGGATGGAAGATCATTGGAAAGAGGTGTCCGGCAAATTTAAACAAGATCGTTTGTAACGGATTCGAACAATTCTAGAACAGGTCGGTGTACACGTTGTATTTTTACGCATGCGCAAAGCAGTTGTCTAGCTTATGGTAAAATATGTCATAAATGTAATCGTAAAAATCATTTTGCTTCGAATTGGTTAAGTAAATCGATTAATATGATAAAAACCAATTCCCTTGAGAATAATGATTATTTGGTGGATAGTATTACGAAATCGGTAAATGCTGATAACGAATTTTGGTTAAATCTTGTTATTAATGATTTATTATGAAACGTTAAGTTGTACTTCCCTTTCAAATGTATGAATAAAACCTTTGTAATTTTTTTAGTTATGTTATTAAGCTAATATAAGTTTAGTATACAATGCCGTAAACGTTTTTCTTCTATTACCTACTATAGTCTTCTTAATTAGACAATATATAGCTATGCGTTGCTATCAATGGATTAATTGCTGAATGTGCGGGCGGATTCTTAATTTCATCGATAGATCCATCGATTACAGTATATCTCTGTTTAATACATTAATGATACAGTAATCGATGGATCCATCGATGAAATTAAAAACTCGCCCGATCAGTAACGTGATTTTAAACAAAATCGAAAATGGTTCCACTAACAAGAAAATCTTTTTCGTATAATCACCTACAGGTGTTGAATTACATGCAAATAGTCATTCGATGAATACTACAGGTAGGTTAAATGGAACAATATAAGATTTGAATCAACATTTTATAGTGCTAAACCAATATTATAAAATTATAGAGACAATTGTTACTTCGTGTGTGTACAACAAGTAACTGTGTTGAGATAAAGTTGTTGTACTATTCAATTAGCAGGTAGAAATTGTTAATGGAAAATTAAGTACATGTTCAAAGAATCACGCGTAGTGTGTTTCTCATAACATTTATTATTGTAACGAGCGCCAACTTTTCAACTGGCGGTTCCGATAGGCGTCCCTAGATGGCGCTAGCATAGCGGAAGAAGAACTACCTACGACGAATAACAGAGGGCAGCACCGGGTCGAAGATTCGAGAATATTCTCCAGAATCTTCGAGGACGTTCTAGAAGGCCCCCGAACAATCTGGAAGTTCGCGCCAGCTATAAATAACGCGTCGGGTTGGCCCGGAGGCGGTCAATCGATACGAGTTCGATAGTGCGGTCGCGTTTGAATTAGTACATGTAATATAAATATCGTTTACATAAATAAAGACATTAGTGGTTAAGTGATATAGTTAATAAGTATTTTTAATAGATTTTAATTACCGTAATAGTGTTATAGAATAAGTGAATTTAAATATATCGCCTGTGTGTTTTCTAAAACCCGACAACGTTTTTAGAAACCGAAAAACGTTACAATTGGTGTCAGGTGTGGGGTATTTGGCGATATATTAGTGGACTAATAGTGTTTAATTAGAAACAATGGCAGCGAAATACTGTAAATTAGTGGATTTGAAAGTGGTAGATCTCAAACGGGAATTAGAAGAAAGGGATGAAGATACGAGTGGAAGGAAGGCCGAGCTTCAGTCGAGATTACGAAGAGCAATAGAAGCAGCTGGTGAAGATCCTGAGACATATTTGTTTGAAGTGTCTGGTGGTAATGGCGAACTTCTAAAAGAACTTACGGAAAATTCTCGCAATTTAGAAGAGAAAGTTCTAGAAAATTCTCAGAAAAATTCTAGAAAACTAGAAGAAAAAATTGAAAACATGGACGAGAAGAATATAGAAAATTCTAGAAAACTGGAAGAGAAAGTTATGGAAAATTCTCGCAATTTAGAAGAGAAAGTTCTAGAAAAAATTGAAAACATGGACGAGAAGAATATAGAAAATTCTAGAAAACTGGAAGAGAAAGTTCTAGAAAAAATTGAAAACATGGACGAGAAGAATATAGAAAATTCTAGAAAATTGGAAGAAAAAATTATAGAAAATTCTCTTAATGTCAAACAAGAATTAATGAACAGAATCGACGAAAAATCTAGAATGATTGAAGAATTGGACGATCGCATGAAGGTGCTAGAAGAACAAATTCATTCTGGAACCATACGAAACACGGAAGAAACTGGAAATTCTACCAAACGGAAGCACTCAGATGGAACCAAGAAATTCAGTGCCCATCTGTACGGTTCAAAATAAATGTGACCTGCCTACATTCGACGGGAAGACTCCCTTGGAAGACTATTTGACGCTGCTGGATACCACAGCTACGGTATATGACTGGACGGAAGCTACCAAAGCAGCCATGTTATCAGTAGCTCTGCGCGGCGATGCTTGAAGGTACTCCAGGTTATTCCTTCGACGGAGCGACAAAATTACCAAACGCTACTTAATCAATTGGAGATGCGTTTCGGTAACAAACATCTGCAGCAAGTATATCGCTCGCAGTTGAAAAATCGCTGTCAGAGGTCGAACGAGACTCTACAGGAGTATGAAGCTGACGTCGTTCGTCTAATTAAGAGTGCGTACCCAACGGTACCGGAAGATGTGTGCGAGAGTCTCGCTGTGGAAAAATTCCTGGATGGCCTGCTCGATAAGGATACTCAACAGGCAGTAAAGCTCGCTCGGCCGCAAACGTTGAACCAGGCTTAGCTCAAGCACTAGATTTTGAAGCCGTGAAGCAATCGGTCAAAGGACCTGCTCGCGTCCGTGTTCTAGGGAGTCACGAGGAAGAAGAGCCATTAGAAGGAATTATGACGAAATTAGATGAAATGATTACGAAAAAGGTGACGGAATTGATGACGAAAAGGGAATCCGTGCAAACTAGGCAACCAGGAAGACTATGCTGGAATTGTGGAAGGATGGGGCACGTACGTAGTCGGTGTCCCGATCCACGAAAACTAAAGCCGACGGAAAACTAAAATGGGCCGACGAGAAGGGGCGATCGTCGACCTATGTAGCTGATGCCCCAGTAACACCAGTGATTGTTGCTTCAGTGGGATGTAGACCTAGCAGCCTCGTCGTGTATGGGCATGTAAATGGGAAACCGAGAGATTTACTGCTAGATACTGGTGCAACAATGACAATTCTTCGGCCGGAAGCAGTGGGAAAGAAGAACCGGATACATCCAACCAGATGGACGCTACGTACGGCAACTGGGCAATCAGTCAACGTGTTGGGGGAGACGATGGCCCACTTCCGTATTGGTGATACTGCATGCCAGTATCGTGTAGTAGTTGCAGATATAGAACAAACGTAATCCTCGGAATGGACATAATGACAGAAATTTGGGTTCAAACTGACTTGCAAGCAGGAGTGTTGAAGGTTGGCAAAGAAGAAGTTATTCTCAACCATAGCAAGAATATTGTCGGCCTGCGTAGTGTTGGCAGAAGAAGTAACTGTGGCGAGCCGCAGTGAAACCATTGTGGAAGCGAGCGTGAGTGGAGACATTCCCAAAGGGCAAGTTTTAATGCTGGAACCGGGAGCGATTAGCGGTCAAGGTCGTGGAATACTGGTCGCTAAGGCAGTGATACAAGCTGGAGAAAAACTGCCCGTCCGACTGATGAACGTCAATAGTTATCCAGTAAAGCTGAAGAAGGGCGTACCTTTGGGAAGTTGTGCTAGTGTGTCGTCGATTGTCAACAAAGAGGATGGCGTAACAACAACTCCAGATCCGCTTCCTGGATGGTTGAATAACTTCATTGACTTGTCTTGCAAGGATTTGACAACACAACAACGCCATACCGTGAAACAGCTGCTTGGACGCTACCAAGATCTTTTCCAAGCAGAAGACCGGAACACGAGGGGCAGGACTAATGTTGTACGACATCGAATAGACACTGGAGATGCCCAGCCGATCCGCCAAGCCCCCAGAAGATTGCCATTGGCGAAACGAGCCGAAGCAGAACAAATTATACAGGATATGGAGCAGGATGGCGTAATTGAACCATCGAACAGTCCATGGGCTTCTCCAGTGGTACTGGTGAAGAAGAAGGATGGTTCAACTAGGTTCTGCGTGGATTATCGACAACTAAATAATGTAACCAAGAAGGACAGTTATCCTTGCCCAGAATCGATGACACTTTAGATACCCTAGGTGGTGTAAGGTATTTTCGACCCTCGACCTGAAGAGTGGTTATTGGCAAGTCGAAGTAGAGGCAAAGGATAAGGAGAAGACGGCGTTTACGATCGGGACAGGATTGTGGCAATTTAACGTCATGCCATTTGGGTTATGTAATGCTCCCGCGACGTTTGAAAGATTGATGGACAACGTACTGAGAGGACTATCCTGGGAAACTTGCTTGGTATACTCGACGATATAATTGTCTTAGGAAAATCTTTTGAGGACCATTTGAAGAACTTGGAGCAAGTATACAGCGATTGAAAGGAGCGAATTTGAAGCTTAACCCCAAAAGTGCAACCTGTTCCGGAAGCAAGTGCACTACCTCGGCCACGTAGTATCAGAGGATGGAGTGTCGGTTGACCCAGGGAAGACAGAAGCGGTCAAGTCTTGGCCGGTTCCGAAGGACAAGCATGAAATAAGAAGTTTCCTTGGGCTATGCACTTATTACCGACGATTCGTTCCTGGATTTGCTAACATCGCCAAGCCTATCACGAGACTAACTGAAGAGGGCAGAGACTACGTCTGGGAGAAGAGCTGCCAGGATGCCTTTGAAGAATTGAAACAGAAGCTGACCACTGCGCCCATCTTGTGCTATCCACAGGCTGAAGGAAAATTCATTTTGGATACTGATGCCAGCAACGTGGGCATCGGAGGCGTGTTGTCCCAAGTTCAAGATGGCAACGAAAAAGTGCTCGGTTACTTCAGCAAAGTGCTGTCGAAACCGGAAACGCAAACTATTGTGTGACCAGGAGAGAGCTGTTGGCCGTAGTTAAGTCTATAGAGCACTTCCATAAATATCTCTATGGCAGGAAGTTCTTGTTAAGAACCGACCATGCGGCATTGATGTGGCTGCTACGCTTCAAGAATCCGGAAGGGCAGGTTGCCAGATGGATAGAGCGTCTGCAAGAGTATGACTTTGATTCGGAACATCGGCCTGGAACCAGCCATCGAAACGCTGACGCACTATCGAGGAGACCCTGTTCCAAGGATTGCACGCACTGCTGTCGTGCCGAAGAGAAAAATGAAGCAACCTGCTTGAGGATACTGTCATAGATGATAGATGGACTGAAGACCAAATCCGAGCTGACCAGGAGTCTGACGAAGTTTTGAAGCGTGTGATGGATGAGAAGATGCAAGAAGCGCGGCCTAACTGGGAAACGGTAGCACCGTATTCGCGAGAGCTAAAATCGTATTGGGCTCAGTGGGGCTCCTTGGTAATGGAAAATGGTCTTCTCAGACGAGTGTTAGAAGACGAAGCTGGGACCAATAGCAGACTTCAGATTGTGGTTCCGAAGGCAAGAATTCCCGAAGTTTTAAAACTTCTTCATGATGGAACATCGGGAGGGCATCTTGGAGTCCGGAAGACTATAGAGAAGGTCAGAGAGCGATTCTATTGGTTAATTGCAAGAATGACGTGAAAGACTGGTGCCGGGAGATGTACAACTGGGCGCCGCTGCCAATGGACCTTCCCAAAGGAAGAGGGCCCCTATGAGGCAATACAACGTTGGCAGTCCTTTTGAAAGGATTGCGATTGATATTGCCGGACCATTTCCCACGACGGAATTTGGAAATAATACTCTTGGTTGCAGTAGACTACTTCAGCAAATGGGTGGAAGCTTACGCATTACCAAATCAGGAAGCTGTTACAGTGGCTGAGACTTTAGTTAAAGAACTTTTCAGTCGGTTTGGTGTGCCGCTTGAACTTCACTCGACCAGGGACGGAAATTTTGAATCAGCAGTGTTTCAAGAGGTGTGCAAAATATTGGGTATTCGCAAGACCCGAACAACAGCCTTGCACCCGCAATCAGATGGCATGGTGGAGCGCATGAACAGGACAGTTATCAAGTATCTATCAAAAGTTGTCGCAGACCACCAGCGAGATTGGGACCAGCAGCTACATCTATTCTTGCTGGCGTATAGAGCATCGGTCCACGAAACCACTGGCCAAAGTCCATCTAGTGTGCTTTTTTGGACGAGAAACTGCGCTTACCATGCGATCTTAAGTTCGGCTTTAAACCGAATGAAGAAGTAGTTGGAGATGACTATGTTTCGAACTTGCGGAGGCGAATGGATGATATTCACGATCGGGTGAGGGCGAATATTCATGAAGCAAGCGACCGCATGAAGGAACACTACGACATCAGAGCGAATGAAGGCGGATATCAGCCTGGAGACCTGGTCTGGCTGTTCAATCCTCAGCGACGTCGAGGCTTCTCACCTAAGCTGCAACGATCGTGGACGGGCCTTACGAAGTGATAAAGCGAATTAATGACGTCATCTATCGTATCAGAAAGAAACCCAATGGTAAAGCAAGAGTGGTGCATTTTAATCGCCTAGCTCCTTATTTGGGGACAATCAAGAGGACGAGCAGATGGTCCGAGTTTTGTAGCTCCCCGAAGAAGACTCAGCTATGAGGAGTTCATGGACAAGTTGGGAATGGCCGCAAAGTACGTCATGGTGTAACAACGGAGATCAGGAGGATTTGTTTTTGGCTCCTGAATGGTGCGCGTTACCACATTGTTGTTGCCAAGATTTAAGAATGGGCAAGGGGATAGCTACCGTCTTCAAGAAGAAATTTGGTGGTGTCCAAGATCTCCGAAGCCAGAACCCTGAGGTGGGCAAGGCTCTCCACTTGCCAAGAAAGAAACGGCCTTTATTCTACTTGGTGACCAAAGAAGCCTCAGTTGGCAAGCCACCTACCGGACGATGTGGGACAGCCTGATAAGTTTAAGAAGAGCAGCTGTTGGAGCTGGAGATCAATAGATCAGGTGCCAAAAATAGGCTGTGGATTGGATGGCTTGGACTGGAGGGTCGTAAGGAACATGCTCGAAAAATTTTCCGATATACTGGAATAGAGTTCCTAGTATGCAGCTACAACCCGCGGTCAGCAGAAGGGAGGCGAACGGACGGTAGCGTGCTATTTCTTCGGACCTCGTCGTGTAGGAATGGAGAGAACTGTTCGTATCTTCATGGAGGTGATAGTTCCTGTTCCGGACGGAACAGATCTAAGGAGGGAGCAGTGTAACGAGCGCCAACTTTCAACTGGCGGTTCCGATAGGCGTCCTAGATGCGCTAGCATAGCGGAAGAAGAACTACCTACGACGAATAACAGAGGGCAGCACCGGGTCGAAGATTCGAGAATATTCTCCAGAATCTTCGAGGACGTTCTAGAAGGCCCGAACAATCTGGAAGTTCGCGCCAGCTATAAATAACGCGTCGGGTTGGCCAGGAGGCGGTCAATCGATACGAGTTCGATAGTGCGGTCGCGTTTGAATTAGTACATGTAATATAAATATCGTTTACATAAATAAAGACATTAGTGGTTAAGTGATATAGTTAATAAGTATTTTTAATAGATTTTAATTACCGTAATAGTGTTAATAGAATAAGTGAATTTAAATATATCGCCTGTGTGTTTTTCTAAAACCCCGACAACGTTTTAAGAACCGAAAAACGTTACATTATTATTCAGTTAACTAACACAATTTAACATTTTTTTACGTATTGCATTAACACTAACATATCATTGCTCATATTGAAAAAGAAAAAAGTGTTCAATACATTATTTTATTAGTTAATACAACACTTTTTTTCTCTCGGTGTAGGTTATAAAGCAGCAAGCAGTTGTCATTGATATACGCGTTGTAGCAGAGATTATTGTGTTAATTTTCAATATTTTCATTATTGTGTTGATTGAACCACTTCAACTTTAGCTGTTTAGTGATTTTTATACAATGTGTGATAATGTGGTATTGTTGTGTTCCTGATTGTCGCAATAAATATAACTTTAACTATTCCGGCAATGTTTCTTCAGGTTTCCAATAGAACCAGAAAGGTAAGCTATTAAGTTTTCATATATAGATTATATTACAAATAAGTGTATATATATATATTTTAATATGTATTTTATGTATATTTTTTAAGATGTGCATTGTGGGTGAAGAATATTGGTCGTGGAGATTTAGAAACAATTTCACCAGAACATCTGTACCGATCTTTTAGGGTTTGTGCGGAACATTTTGAAGATAGTATGTTCGTAAGTCTAGCAAAGAGTCCGTTAAAGAAAAATGCAATTCCTACAAAAAAATTTGAAAGTAAGTACATATGTCCTTCATACATAAGGTAGAAAATTTAAGCAGTGAACCATTTTAAAAAATACACATAATAAGGTTTACATGTAAAGATGTTTGCACCTTGGAATATTAAATATAACAATGACATTATTTTGATTAACTACTTTGTATGAAAACAGTAAACCTTTTATTTATATACATAAGTTATATGTG
The DNA here is from genome assembly GCA_004143645.1 of Protaetia brevitarsis. Classification (NCBI taxonomy): domain Eukaryota; kingdom Metazoa; phylum Arthropoda; class Insecta; order Coleoptera; family Scarabaeidae; genus Protaetia; species Protaetia brevitarsis. The sequence continues at coordinate 80,615 of RXPK01001317.1, read as the reverse complement.
CAGCAACAATATAATGCGGGTTCAATTATGAATATATCTGAAAAGAGAATTCTTAAGTGAATCGACTTAACAATTCTAATTATTAATATTAACTAATTAAAAATTGTACATATATGGATGTCTTTTCTTTGTAGAAGAACATTCTGAGATCACTTTGAATGCACCTGAGGAGATCACCATAAGCGCACAAGAAATAGGCAAACCTTTACCGCAGCAATCTTGAAAACGTTGAAAATTGGAAATATATTCATATTTATTTCATTTTATTTTTTATTTCTTAACCCACTAACTAGTAAATGTTTCAAAACTTCAATTGCTTATTTTTATAAGCTAAATGCTAAAACGATAAAATAATGACTATACTTTTTTTGTTTTGATTTTGCTACATTACAATTTCTTATTTGATATATTTTTTATATGTAATAGCATTCGCCTTATTGTTACACCACTTTACACGTACGAATAAACGTTTATAATTTTCTTACACTTAGTTTTTATTAATCTTGGATAAATTAATATCGAAGGCAATCTTACAATCTTTTCTAGATTATGTTTGTTTATATTTTCTTAAAAATTACTTCCCTATAGTTCTGTAATGATATATTGCCAACATTAAATTCATAACATAAACAAAATGAAAGACACATTAGACTTTAATTTTGTTCAATTATATTAGATCAGTTCCTGACATTTTTATTAATGCGGGCCTGTCGAAATGCGCGTGATAATCTGCGCGAAGTACCGTTCGTCAATATTGCCCAGAAAATCGTTCGCTAAGGATCTGAGTGTTTACTTTTGATAGTTGCCTTTACTTGCTCTAAACATATCCGTAAAGTTAGCAATGACCTTGGGCTTTATTAAGCGTAACAATGAATTTTTGAACTTCTCTCTATGCAATTATTACCGTATACAATGCCCTAGTGCGTTCTAAATTTGAGTATGCCTCTGAAACCCTGAAAAGTTGCAACAGTATATTTCAAACCAAGAGAGGAAAGTGCCCTATTGCCTGCAATAGCATTTTCCTCGCGTGGTTTGAATACTTTTTTCCCCCAGCCAGTCCAATTTAATATATACGTCTAAAAAAATAAAGACATACCTGTGAGTGACATGATAGATAGTCGGCTTAAGCTGTCAAATATTTTTTGAGAACTGTCAAGTTAGCATCGTTTTAAAAGTATTTAATAATAGTATAATTCAAATTTACTACCTAATAATTTAGCAATTATCTCATAAATGGACACAGTCTGGGTCGAATGTACTAGTATCACCTATCAATAATGTCACATATGTCAATGTCAATGTCATCTACTTTCCGCCCTAGGGAGGAAAAGTACAACTTTCCACACTCAAATGAGGGTCAATAACTAACAAGACTGAAAATGCATAATTTAGGCATAAATGGATTAGACAATGGAAATAAATTATGTTATAGGAAAATCATGGTATTAATTGTAAATGATTACTTACGAGTAAGTATTCTACCTACTCGCTTTGTTAGGTAAGGTACTCGCCGATTATTGACAGAATACATTTTTATTTACTTGCGAGGTGTCGAGTACATTTATAACGTATGGATTTTGTTTCAATCAATAAGTTGTGTCTCAAACTACTTATCGCTAACAAGTAGCTTTTAAATATTGGAAGGGAAATATGCTTGTGATACACTGTTTTAGAGCTAGTTAAAACAATTCGTATTAAGAAAAAAACAAATGGGGATTCAGAAAATCGGTAAAAAAATAAAAAAAATAACACTAAGAACTTGTCGCACTTGTCTACCATATCAGGAAACTGCCACAAAAAGTAGCAGCTTCTTTTGATGTTAAATAGCTGCTACAAAATAGCAGTTTGCTTTGTAGCAACCCAGCACTATTGCATTTATAGTTGCACAATATGAACCATATCAATTAAGCCAATAAAAAATATCTAGGTGTTTATTTAATAATGCAACAAAGTAGACAATTTAATGCAATGATTTATAATCATTTATAACCGTGCAACACTAAAAATCTTACTTCAAATGTAACGTAGTTGTACATATATTTAATAAGCCGCAATGATTCAAATCCGAATATGTACTTGAAAACCTGTATGAATGATCTATTTCTCCTCATTGTATATAACTATATTTCACCAATTCGGAAATCTTTTTACAAATGGCAACAATCTATTTTTATCAAAACATATACAACACATACTTTTACTTCTTGCCTTAAAAATTACATTTGACCTTTCTTATATTCGCGTCTTGTCATCCTGTTTGTGCAGATTTCGTATAACCAATTAATTAAATTATCACATCCTGAACAAGTGTGCATTGGCTGACTCTTATTTGCACTCGATGATAATAAGTGAGAGATATTCAGGAAACCTTGTCGAGTTTATCGTATATACAAAACACCGAAATCTGTATTATTAGTAAAGTACAATAACAAAAGATAAGTTTCTACGATTCGTATATCTAATCTTATCTGCGTTTCAACTTTTTTTATGCCCAAATTTAATATATGCAGCATACATATATTACATACCTAAATCTATCTACTACATTTTTTTTTCGGTGTATAATATGGCAAATAATATGAATGGTAGAGGTATTATAACTTATTGTAAAGAGATATAATTATCTGAGTTATGATAATCTTTTGTAAATCTGGAGGTTAGTACAGATAATTTTATTGGTGAACAATAGCTTAGATAAAATTCTAAATCCTAAAATATGATTTTAGAGGTAGTAGAAAAATATTAAGCCCAACTAAATTAGATCATTAATTACTTGATCGCTAAAATCTCTCTCACAATATTATGAAACAATCAAAGAATAATAGGGTTAATTTGAAGTTATAATTTTACTGAATCATTCTCCAATACTACTACAAGGCTTACAATTAGGTCGACTGGCATACTCACATATTTTTAACCTCTATTCTCGACCTATTTATATATAAACTCAGATGTGCATGAAATATTTCTCCTGGAATCTTAATAATCAAATGAGATTTCAAAAAAAAAAAGATGTATGGGAGGAATTATTACTATTATAAAATTACACAATATTCTTAGATCATTCAGTTAAATAATGCATCAACATTTTTTCTGTAGTTAACGAAAAGATTCCCGACATATTCTTGTAAGGAGATTTCGATAAAATTTATATTACAACGTATTGTTTTTTAGCGTCCCATATTTGGTTCTAGAGAGTGTAATGAGGGCTTATAATAACTTAGTACGTGTATAGATGGTGTGTGAGGAGGTTGTGCAAAATGTCTTCTCCTTCAATTTCAAAGTTACTTGACCAGTTTCGAAGCTGTCATATAGACACAAAAGTGTTGTCTCGATGGTAATCAATCTCTCATGTGTAATGAAAACATTTAAGTGATTTTATTTAATGAAAAAAAAATCGAAATGTGAACCTGTGTAAGATCAGGTGTAAATCTAAGGATATTATTGTCTCAGGTAAGTACGTGAGTCCGCTTAATTAATAACACTAACGTTTTATTAGTAATTCCACTTTTTGCAAAGGTCGAGTAGTGAATGGTTTCGAATTGAAAAATTTTAACCGACTTGAAAGCGATTGTCTTCAGCAAGGAGTCCAACTGTCGCATAATGTCCGTTAATTTAACCGAAATGAGGGGAATATACATTGTTTTATACATGAGAATGCCCATGTGACCGAATGGACTGTCGAATGTTTAAACGAAATGAAAATAAATAATTATTGCAAAATTTTGGAATCACCTTACAATTGAAATATAATAAAGGCATGTGTCTCTGAATTATGAGAAAAATACATTTGAAATTTTTAAACACTTATTACTATGTAAAATTAACAATCTTAAAATTCATTACTGTACTACACAAAAAGTAGGCAACCATTTATACACATAGAATTGCAATTTTCCATATCTTTCTGTTGACATATCAAAGCAATTGGACTGCCAATGCATATACAAACATTATTAGATGAAATTTACATGAAATAAATACACTGTAAAAAAAAATAAGAATGTTCATATGAATTGAATTTGGATCCAAATTTGATCTGTCAATATCTATTGTAAAAATATACTATTCAAATTCTAATATTCATATTCGATGTGTAGGTATATCATTGCTGAACCTCTTTACTTCCTGAAGGGAATATTCTGAAGGAAAATGCCTTGAAGGACTTGCCAAATGCAGAGATTTCCTACATCACCTGGACATCGCCTGGCTGCTGCTACATTTTATATCCTTTTTTTCTTATAATATCTAATTAGTTTTAATATATAACTAAGTAAAATAGTAACTTTACATTTAAATAGTATCGAGTATGCAATCCATTACACTATATATATATTTATATTGCGGATGACTACTTGATTCAGTAATGAGTGGAGAAATCATACCGACAACGTCAAGACCATACCCAGAGCCGAAGAACCGCCAAAATCGCAAGTGTTACCGCCTATTTTATTTGTTTATTAGTTTTTAAATTCGAAATCATAATTTTATTTTCATTTTATTTAAATTTAATAATTTCAATCAGTCAGTAATATACAAAGAGGCTCCATTAATTATTTCTTTATCACTAAATACTCGTTATTTATGTATAACGTTTTTATTTGTATATTTTTTTGGATGGCTTGATAAATTTAAACAGAGGTGTGGAATTCGACAATTGTCAATTCTAGGAGAAAAATTGTCTAGTGATGGGGCAGATGTGAAGCCATTTAAAATCGAGGAAATACAATTGTCATGACCAAATTTATAATGCAGACGAAAGCGGCCTTTTCTATATAAATGACTTCCTCAATAAACACTTGCTCACCAAGCGGAAGCATCAGCTCCAAGCAGAAAAATGAGTAAACAACGAATTACATTTATGCTTTGCTCTAATGTTTCTGGAACACATAAAATGAGATTGTTAGTTCTGGGCAAATCTCAAAAGTCAAGGGCTTCTGGAAATGAATCACTGCCAATGATGTACCAAGGACAGAAAAAGGCCTGGCTTACCAAAAAAAAAATTAAGAATTGGTTTTATGAAGATTTTGTTTCGGCAGTTCGAAAAAGAATGCAACAGCTGAATTTAAACGCAAAAGCACTGTTAATGTTAGACGACGCACCAGGACTCCCAGAAAATTTATGTTCAGATGAAAAAAAAAATCGTGTAATGTTTTTGCCGCCAAATGTAACACCCAGTTAGTGCAACCAATGGACCAAAATGTGATTCAAGCAATCAAGTTGCATTATAGAAAAGAACTTTTAATTCCGGGCCATCGTACTACTAAACGTTCAAAGCAATTGTTTGCACCGTAACTTCAACAATCTAACATGTGTGCTACCTATTGCACCTTACACATGAGGAATTTGTCTCTCTACATTGAACAATTTTCCTTCTTCGGTATCTTGAAACTGTATAACAATCACGATGCAAATCAATAGACACCTGTAACAAAATGAATAGTTTTGCACGCTGTTGATTTGTACACTCCACCAAAATATTCAATTGTTATAAAAACTTTCGGTAGAATACAAATTCAAATTCAATTTATTGCCATTTGTAAAGAACAATGTTTCGTCAATATTTATATATATATAAATATAATAAAATTTAATAAAAATAAATAAATGATAGTGTACTAATAAGCCAAGTGCTAATATTAATAGTTGCTCTAGTGGAGATTAAAGAGGCCATACTGTATATTAAATTTTAAGTATAATGTCGTAGTGAATATCCTGTTTGGATCAATTGAGCAACAATAAAGAAGTAAGTTCACCTTTTCGTTTACAACAATAAAGAGTATTATTATTATTGTTATCTATCAGTGATAAATTACATATAAAATATCAACATCACTTGTTTTCTAAGTGCTGTGTAATATAACGTTAAACGTTCATGTAGCGGTTGTATTGTTTACATTGCGATGATGCAATAATTCTTATAAGACAAATTCGGATAAAACACATCGACCAATATAATTTATAAATCGTCTTCCACACGCATATACAAATAAATATATGTACATTATATTGTAGAATGAATTACCCAAATAATCCAGGTAAAATCACAGGTAAAAGTTGACCATTTTTGCAATTCATTCATTCATTCATTCATCCGTCCGTACTTTAAAGACGATAAAAGCGAAACACGGGATTTAAACAGGTATATATGATAAACTTACCCTAACTGGCGCATCGAACAGTGGCGCACCTGGTCCGGCCGGGTTATCCTGTTCCGCAACCTGCGAGGACATCTGAGCTCTTGCCTGCCGCTGTCTTTCGCGGAGGCGATCCCTATCCACGCTGCGTATCCGAGAAGAGAAAAGAAAAAAAAACACTTTTTAATATAACACTATCATCGCACTCTTTCCGAGCGCATATCATCCGCTAAAATGACGGCGGACGAACACACACGAAACGCCTCATTCATTGTATCAATTATTCATTTAAAAGCGTGTTACTATAAACCCACAAAATATTCGCACATTCCTTTTAGGTGGTAATAATATTATGTGTCTAGGATGCGATGTGTGCTCCCGTCAGATCGCGTGAAAATATCCCCGCGGAAACGCAATTTCCATCATTGCGATTGTATGTATGTATGTATGATAATATAGACGCGAGCTAAAAAACACCGCTGCGTTCTGACCAATTCGCGATTATTACTAATACGCTGTTGTAGTACGGAAAGTAAGTTAGTTAAGTGTATTATCGTGCGGATGGGACCCGGTTGCCAAAGTGTTTTTGTTCGATTTATGTCACACAGATGACGCCAGCGGGACGTCACGCGAACTCGCCGACTGGGATAACAGAACGGGCGGTGCTCTCTCTCTGTCTTTCTCTTTCTCTGTAGATGTAGATACCGGGTTGCGGCGAGTAAAATTGTTTCCAATCATCGGCGTGCGTATGTATACGGTGTACCGATATTGGGGATTCGTAAACTTTCGGATGGAATTTATTGTAAAATAAGCGCGTTGGAGTGGCGGTGATGCGTATACAGAGAAGTTGGGATAGGTTTCCACGCGGTCGGGTCTGGTCAAACATACAGCGCCGTTCGAAAGTTTCTGAATATACATAATTCCGCTGATAAAGGATTTCTTCCGTTAAAAGCAGTATAACTCAAAGGAATGCTACAATATAAGAAGCAGTGGCATTTAACAATATTTTACAACAAATACACTTCGAGTAACATTGCAGTTGCATCGGTATTGAGAGCGCTGTAGTCTGGTAATCTTTTCAGTTCTTAATGTGAATGTCTTTTTGGTATTGATTTTTATTAATCCATTTTTCATCTTGTGTATTAAAATTATTTTTTTTAAGATAGTTAGTTGTTTTATATTTAGTTCATGCGTTCTTTTGTAAACTTCTAGTGTGTGTTCTTTTGTCTAGTCCATATAGTACATCCTAAAAAAAATTGTGGTAAAATTACTAGTGATGAGCGAAACGGTGATTCTTAAATCACGTCGTGAGTCGTAAAAGTGATTTACAAATAACGGTGATTATAAACGGTGATTGCGATCACTGTATTGACTCATCGATATCATATCTTAGTATAATCGTGTGTACTTCTCATAGGTTAGAAGGTGAGGAGTTTTTCTTTTCGCGTTAGAGTTACCATGGCACATTTTTTGTTTTGGAAAACATTTATATATCAAAAGAAAAACTCAAATTTTTACAAATTTGCAATAAAAAATAACATAACTGCAATGCGAAAAGCCAGGATGGATACAAGTTCTGAGATGCATTACGTAGTTTGAGAAAATACAGACAATTAGTTCTAGAGAAATGTATTTTTTATGATTTTTAAACTTAATCTTATTTTTATGTTTTAATAACAATTATATATACCACAGCATTAGACAAAGTAACATTTGACTTAAAGTTGAAAAATTTATAAAATTCATATAAGAGAAAAATATTGTAAATCTACATTTTCTCTAAGGAAAAGATTTGTATAGACATTTGTTTTCAAAAATATGACAAATAGTAAATATAAAAAATGAAATAAAGTTAATTTCATTTTGTAACATTTACAATAACAAAACACAGATATAATTCTTAAATTGAGCGAAGATTTAAAAAAAGCTGTGATTTAATACTACTACCTACAATTCAATAAAAATACTTGTTTTTGAATTAGTACTTTAAAATTAATAATATAAATTTAATCTTATAACACAATAGGGGATATTGTGCAAGTAGCAAGATTTAAATTTCCCACAATTATTCTTAGTAACATCAGACAACAGAAAGACATCAAAGTAACTAATCTTGTAATCTAATACAAAATCATTGGTAATTTCGTATTTCATTGTTGAAGTTCCTAAAAATTATTGCGGGAAATTTAAATTTTGCTACTAGGGGCCATTACACAGTAGGTAAAAATAAATATACATTCCTTATATAGTTGCAGATATAATATAATTATATAAAAGGGTATCAATATTTACATTTACACATTTAACACAAATATGTTTGTATTAGATGTTTCCCTGTATTTCTTATGTTCAGGTTATCTAGTTTTTCTATTAATTTTGGTTTTGATATGGTGTCAAACGCCTTTTTCATGTCAATTAGGATCAGCAACAGTATTATTTTTTGCTACGTTCGTTTTTATCCTGTTTAGCAGATCATTTGCAGCTGACGTTTTCCCCGAATTTTTCTCAATGTATGTAAATTGCGACGCATCATTTTGGAAACTACTATAGTAAGTATTTATTCATAAAAAAATTATTTATATTTATCCTGTTAAATCCAAGAGAAATATCTAAAAAAATTAAGATTTTTGAATTGCAATTGATATATATAAAAAATGCCGTCAATTGTCAAAAATTATGAGATTTTATAAAAAATTGTAATTGTCAAATCAATTTATAAGTGTTGACGAAAACACCTTTTTCATCTTATAGTTGCCCGATGATGGTTAATTACCGAAACATGTCGCAATAGAATGTTAAATAAAACAGGATTAGAACACGAATTTCGCTTTTCATTTAATTTAATTTCAATTTAAAGAAATTGGCTGGCTTAATATGCGGTATAGATACTACAAATCTGCCATGTAAGCTCTCTTTTATATGAACATAATAAATAAAAATCCATCATCTAAATATTAGATTTAAGGGTCTCCTTACATTGCCCCTACATCGTACGCCTTTGTTTGAAAAGAGTTATTCTTATTTATATGCAAGACTTATAATATGATTATAACGGATTTGCGTGCCCTATCTTATTTTTCATTCAAAGCCAAAGTACTACAGCCTTTACTTTTATGGGAAAATGATGCCAATGCTATAATTACATTTTAATTTTCACCTTATCATAATTCATATTTATTGTTAACCAAAATTCATTTCATCTTCACAAAAATCATGAACTACTTCTTTCCTTAGTTCTTCATCTGAACTCCACCTTGCGGTTTCCAATTTTTTGTGTGTCCTTTCCAACATTTGTGATGCAAAAATCAGAGCAATTGAAAGTATAAACCATATAAATTTTCCGCACAAGAAAATGCTGCCAAGATTAAACGAAATGATGTATAAAAAAAAATACTACTTTGCAATGTAATAAAACTTTTGAGTGATAGTGTATATTCCCATTTCTGTTTAGTTGGCGTTTACCAGCAGTCGACGTGACCTTTCCACCATCATCTCCTTCTTTATCTACCATCTTTCCTACGTTTACATTTATAACTTGCGACTAAACATCTTAATTCGACTTGTCTGAGCGCGATAAATATTTGACGTTCGATTTTGTATTGACGATCACACTCCGGGACGGAAAAAAATGTAGTCGAAGATTCACATCGACGTTCATTTAAGGGTTTTCTCTCATTGAACCTGACTGCTTATTCATTTATTTGTCGACGAGTAACACAAATCCCGGAATTGGAGAAATTATATTTGAACTCAATCGCATTTACATAGTTTTATTTTGACGTTTACATAACTAATCTTTACGTCATGCAGCAACGACGAAATTTAATCTTTCTCCTTGTAAATAAGGTGTTTGAACGAGATCAAAAGTCTGATGTATGTATATGGCATGTGATTCTTCGGGGGCACCAGCAGCCGTTTCTTCAATGCGTTGCATGTGTCTGCCAGATGTTTTACGTGTCGGTGTATTGTAGCACCTGCCTCCTCACATCCACTGGTCCTCGATATTTTTAACATTTTAAACAGTCTATCTAATTTAATTTCCTCATTTCATTATCGACGTATGTACAAAAAAAAAACGACTCAAATAATAGTTAAGTGTACTAAACAGTCAAATTACTATTCTACAAACACAACCTTACAAGAAAATCATAACACGATCATCATGCATTCCGACAGCAGGGGAAAAATATCGGTTTTGCCAGATGATTGCGTAACAGATATACGTATATACAATCTTCCTCTACGTACATACGTAAAACAATGGTGTACACTTATTGTTTGTTTGTCTCTTTGTACGTAGATGTTGATGCCGACATAAAATAAATGAGTGACTATACTATAGCTATTATGTTGTTATGCTGCTTCGTTTGAAGGCGGGTTTGCATACTTCACGGGGCGACCTTAACCTAGTTTGAAGTAGTCTTCATGGTCCTTTCAATCATTTTCATTTGTCACGAGGGTCTAATTTTGTGACAAGAGGTTTTTAGAGTAAGTAAATGCTGTGTAAATACAAATAAATGAGTGAGACGGTACTTCTTTGTGTACATTTGGAAACAAAAATGAGATATTTAGACGAAGAAATGCCTAATAGAAAGATGTTTAGATTTAAGTGAAATTGATACTATATATAAAACAATAATTACCTTTTTGTAGCGTAAGAAATGACTTAAGGGGAGGTTTACATGTATTTGACTGGAAAAATCGATTTTTGGTTTTTTGCATTTTTTGAAAGCTCCAAATATATAACATACATGGTTAAAGCGGTTTCGTAATATTCGCATTGTTTAAGCCGCTGCGGCTTATTAAAAGAGCCGGTGTACCGAACACAAACGGAGCAAATTAGATGTACTATATTCGACTCGGGGCTGCTCGGGTCGAAATATCATACTTATTGTTTGTTAGTGTATGTATAGTTGTCTTTAATGATTAGAAATGCCACTGCAGTCGGGATCACAAATAAACGAGAGAGTAGCTATTTATATTACAATAATATGAAGCAATTAGATCCGAAATAAAACGCACATTTGAAGAAACTGATCTAACAATATTTCTTTTACTTAAAACACACTTTCCCACGCTTTAGAAAACTACTTACCATAAAATGTATCAATTTATTACAGATGCACTTACTTACACTAAATTTCTTATAAAAGCTGGCTAGAATATGATGGCAAAGGTAACCGCACTAATACGGATCATCAGAGTAGCACAGGAAAAATGGAAGTCGATGCGATGCCTTAAAAGAAATTTTCGCACGATTTCGGATAGGCGACTAAGACAAGATAACTTTTTAAGCAATTTGTGATTTTTAGCCGTACGAAGATGTTACTGTTCAAGAAAAAAGAGAATGCGTTGGAGATGTACAAAAAAGAATGAGTGGACTTTGAAGAAAGGGCGCTGGTAAACTGACTGACAAAGTTATTGATAATTTAACAATAGTGTACTGTGGACTAGCAATTAGACAACATCCAGATTCTGCATAAAAATGAAGGCAGCTATTTGGGCTACATTTCATTATAAATGTTCAACCGACGCGGATCCACGACACATTTATTGTCCAAAAGGTGTAGACAGCCTGTGTAAGTGGCGCGTTGCAGAAGCCAAGGTTGAGCTTGCTTCATTCATACATGACCTCTTTTGCAAAAAAAAAAAAAAAATCAAGATGCTATTAGGCCGATTTATGAAGTTTTTTCTAGAGTGATTTCTTGCAAAGATGCATTGGAAAAAATTGTCAAAACTGAAACGACTCGTTTAGTTCATGTGTGTAGAAACTAGCTCCAAAAGATTTACACTGCGACCCATAAACAATTCAACTTGCTACCTACATTGCCGCAAATTTATTCAATGAAGGTTACTTTTCTGTATTACAAATAATGAATGCGGTGGGAATTGCAGTAGGACTTGATGCCAAAAATTCGTCATCAATTCTGATCGTCAGCGCATACAACGAGCAGAGCAGAGTATGTCCAGCGCTGCAAAACTTGCTGTGCTGTCTAAAGGGAAGCAACAAATTTTGCAAATGCAGAAGTATGAAGAAGAAGAAGGATTAATGTATGGTGCTGGAATAGCTGACTAAGTGTATGTTGAACTATTTGTAAAAATTTTTGCTGAGAAACTTTGAACGCGTTTTTCTCGAAACATGATTTTTCATATCTGCGTAAGTTCTAGTTCTTCAAGTGTTCAATATATCAACTTAATTCTTTTGGTTTCTTAATGTAAACAGTTTTTATTAGAGGTTATACCTATAATATACTAAAAATTGCAATATTCCTTTTTTTTATATCCACATACACACAAAAAAGAAATAGAAAATAATCAAATCAAAGTCCAGGTATCTGCCACATTGTTTGCTTTCGACTTATTTGGTTAAATTTAGGTATAACCTCCAACAAATTTAATATATTTCTAACTCTTCTTTTTATTTTCAATTTCGGATCACTTTTGCGTATGCTAGAGTTTACGCAGTTTGACCGTGTTTTCTGTACACATTGCTACCTAGATACAAATAGCGAACGTTATAGTGGTCTTGTCTTTAAAAAAAAATATATTTTTTTTAATGTTCAAGTTTTAATATATTTATTAAGAAAAAGCCGTATTTCGTATATCTTTTCCTTTGTCTGAAAAAAAAAGTTCAAAGTTTTTGGACTTTTCCGATATATATATGTAAACCTCCCCTTAAGTGATGAAGTTTATATTATACAGGGTCTATTAGTGGCAAATTACAGTGATAAGTATGCATCAGTATATGAAAAGCGTTTAAGCGCGTATTAAAGACCAATTGACATACAACTTTTTAAATGTCGCTTATTTTTTTTTTTTTATTTCTGGTGTAACCGCGATTTTTTTCAATATTTTATATTTTGTTATACAATTTATGTTGACAGAATCTATATATTACAGTAGCATTAAATGCTGTTCACTTGTTGCAAATAGTACATTTAGGCCAGTGGTAATAGTTGCACAACTAATCGTCAATAAAATATTTACAGTATTTTTGCTACAATTGCTGTACTGACATTAAGATTTTGCGTACAAATTAACTACGCTGTTGCTGTAATTATATATTTCTAGTTGTGAATAATTATTTATATTTTTTTAAACATAATTTTTTTGCACAATTTGCTGATATAACCTACCTATAAAAGGAGCATAAATTGCATATTGCTTGCCGCAAATGCAATACCGAATCTTCAGTAGAATTTTGCGTATAGTAAAAGCTGGACTGTTGGATCAAGGAATGAAGGGTCCTTAATTTGAGAAGTTTTAATCTCATTAATTAATTTTGTTCTGTATGTGGCGTTTGCAAATTCTCCTTTGTCGGTATACAATGTTTTTCCGGTAAATGCACCTAATCAACCTTTTATAACCGCGTTTGAGTGAAATAGGAGAAGCGCCATCTTTACAACAATGGCTGTAACACTTATACCTATTAAACGTAACTATATGGGTAGAAAACTTCGCCATAATAATAATGCTTAGATCACAGAACCTGTTTACAAAAGTGTGGGCTATAGGTTTGGAAAAAAGTAATTTGGATATAACTACATTAAATTAACTACAATTGTCGTTAGCGTAATCCTTATTTCTTAATAATATTCACTTTGTTAAATGAAGAGTAGGTACTTATTGTTTAAGTGAAATTAATGAGTTTGTTACATTAATAAACTAGAAGTAGGGCTCAATGTTGGGTCCTACTCTGTGGAACGTCTTGTATGACGAAGTTCTCCGAATGGAACTACAGGGAAGAGTTAAGATTATCGAATTCGCCGATGATATAGCGTTAATTACCACAGCCACCGATAGAAGTATTTTAGTGCATAATATCAACGAGAATCTGAAGAGAATAGACGAGTGGATGAAGAGAAATGAACTCCTGTTGGCACCAGAAAAAAACCGAAGCCCTAATTATTACCCGCAGAAGAAAAATAGAAGGCCTAAAATTTAAAATAAACAAGGTGGAGATAGTACCTTTAAATATCTGGGAGTCTGGTTTGACACGAAAGGTAGCTATATAACAACCATATTGAAAAAGTTACGGGTAAGGCTGAAAATAGAATAGGAAAGCTAATACGTTTAATGCCCAACATCGGAGGATCAAGTAGCAGCAAAAGGCAGATCCTTGCCGGGGTTGTATGCTCGACCTTATTATATGGCGCCCCCAGTGTGGGAACACGCAATGGAAACAAAAAGAAACGCCTTAAGAATGGAGAAAACACAAAGAAAAATCCTAATTAGAGTGGCTTCAGCCTATGAAACGGTTTCTACGGCTACACTCCAAAGCCTGGACTCTTGAAGGCGTGGCAAGAAAGGTGGACTAGAACAAGTGGATAGAATGTAACCACCGAAATCTAGAGTTTTACCTAACCCAAGCCCTCACTGGTCATGGTTATTTCAAATCATACATAAAGAGAATAGGGAAGACATTGGACGACGAATGTGCGTATTGCGGAGAAGTAGATGCCCCGGAGCATGCCATTCTAGTCTGCAAAAATTGGAAAGCGATCAGACAGGATGTGAGCAATAAACCAAATGCAGAACTAACAGCTATAAACCTGATCGATAATATGGAGCAATCGCGGGAAAAGTAAAAAGTAATACACGAAATGATTAAGGTGATAATGAAACATAAGGAGATACTAGAAAGGCAAAGATGTCAAGGAAACACCGAATGACAGACAAGGATAACTAGCCACTAGGTGCATTCATGACGGAGATATCGGAAAGATGGTTCCGTGAGTGCTCCGGGGGGAAATTTATAGGGTGGTTTTTAGTGGGTGTACCAGGTACAGTCCCATCGGCTGGAAGTCCTATACTACCATGTTTGTGAGCAGTATATGGTGTCCATAAAGGATTTTCCACCGACAAAAAAAAAACTAGAAGTAACAAAATAATATGATCGTTTTTTATACTAATTATTTTCTTAATTTTCGCAATATCTCTAAAATAAGCGAGATATTATTAGTTTGTTGATTTCATTAACGACAGTACGTAAAATCTCGAAGGATGTTGGCAGTTGGTGGATATAATTATTACTGCCATATCAACGGGCCGATGCCCGTCTTAACATTAGCTTTTTTGCTTCAGAAAGAGCAATTCGTAAATTTTGAAGTTGTCCAAGATCTTGGCAAACCGACGTCCTTCTTAACATTAGCGGAAATCAGAATATTGCAATTAATTATTAATTCGATCTGTGAACTAGTGTTTGAGTACTATGAAGTTTTCCAACATAAACATTCTCGTTTATACCTTTTTCCCACTTCATCATATGCAATTTATTATATTTACTAGTTGTAAAATATTGTAAAACATTTCACAATATTTTCTAGAAGATTGTGCTACAATATTTTCTAACAATTTTATTCCTTTTTGTATACCACTGTGTAACTGTGGTATACAAAACTGCAATGGTGTTGTTTAAAAATTTCGCACAATAGTAAAAATTCTTATTACAATTTTCGTCCAACAGTGAAGTGGAAATATTATTTTGCGGATTTTTCTCTGCGTAGGCATTGTTCTTCCATACCAAAAAAAAATCTTTTTATGGGGATTAGATAGAAAGTTAATGGTGAAATTCTATGCATATCTGTAGTGCCTGTAATGTGATCTGTATGTCTGTAAGCATCTATAATACATGCTTACAGATTTACAGGGGTTACAAATATGTATGGAATCTTACCATAAAAATCATCCCCAAAATGCTGAAAATCTGAGAAGCCAGTTTACTGTTCGTATTATAAAATTGACCTTCATCCTAAGTTTTATGGATAGATTCTCACAGATTCTTCTTCCCAAAGAAGGGAGACAGACAAAGGGAAAGGTTTTATTTATACAACCATTTTCCATTTTCTAATTTTACAGCATTTCTAAGGCCCGTTTTACATTATACTTAATTTAGTATAAAATTTTGTATAAAATTTTATTTTGAATTTATAAAGAAATTTACCTGCATGTCATACATAAAAAAATTACATCTGAAAATTGGTACAAAATATTTGAATATGTCTGTTTGATATTTAAAGTAAAAAATTTAGTATGAAAAAAGTTATGAAAAGGATTAATATTACCGTAAAATGGCTGACCAAGAAGTATTGCTGTTATGGCTATCATCTTTAAATGTAACTATGATAGCTAGTCCCGTAAAATATTATGTAAAAATTGGATAAGTATGTGACCTGAAGGAAGATGCATTCTAAATTTATTAAATTCGGGATTAAGGACTGACGGTCCATTGTCGAACGATCTGATGAACTTTGGCAATTTCCTCATTGTCTAGGTGATCTTGACGGACGTGGATAGACCTGGATCTGATAGATTTTACTTCTTCAATTATAAAGGCGCAAATAGTCTAGTAGTACTTAGACCTTCAGATGGTGATTATAAGCTTATTTCTAGTGTTCTACTAAAAACTTAAGCTACGTCGATATAGATGAAGTTGCAGAGGAAAATGTTGAAATTTTGGTAAGGTGCAACGACCAAGTGGCAATAGATCTGCTAATTTTGCAAGACAAGTTATTAGGGATGAAATATAATTCTAAAAATAAAATGCAATTTTTTGTATGTATCGTATTTTTATAGATTATAAAACTGTGTATGTTCAACAAATTGTTATACAATCAATCAATTTTAACTTTATCTAGGGTAGTTTTGAATACTCAATCAACAATTCAACCTCCTGACGTGACCACGACATTATTCTAACATGGATAGTGATACAGCGATATACGATAGACAACAGAACTTCCTTATGCTTTGACTCAACTACAAACTACATCGTGTATTTTTGCGTTGTCTATGTCAACTTAGATTGAGCGATCTGTATAGTACGACAAACGCCGACCTATCCCACTGGACTTAACCAACAATTCACATATTGCGCACGCATATTTCGTTTGTAAAATTAATGAGAAAATAGAACAGGTTCTAAATGTTTAGTACAATATTTCGTACGAAATTTACAAATAAATTTTTCTGTATGATACTCTTTGAAATATTTAATAGCAAATTTATATTAAAGTTTCATACTAAATTAAGTATAATGTAAAACCGGCCTAAAGTAGGATTCGATACATAATAAAAACTTTATGATTTATTGTAAACATTTTTGAGTGTCAATAAAGCAATACAGTACACGCATGACAGATGTATTTTATTTGTCACTATCAATATGATATTCTGAATAACTAACATCATGGTTTGCTAGTGCTTCTTTTCTTTAAAAGTCGAATGTTTTCAAATTTTCAAACTCTGTTTCTACAGAAAGTCTCATAATATTTTTGTTGACTTCTTAAGAATTAAGTTTTTATTTGCTTCGACCCAGAAGAGTAAAACTCGATAAAATGCACTTGGAAATGTTGGGAAAATCATTCAAAGCTCCGAAGAAGAAATATACTGACACAACATTGCGAACTTTAGCTAAATTCCTACTTCTAGTCTTGTATAAAAAGAGATACATAATAAGTACTAACGCAAGACCCATCTACTTCTTTTTTTTTTTTCTAAATATAATGAGATAATATATAATTAAATGCAGAAATAACAATTTTATCTATCGCAAACTTTTTGCCATAAATTACTGTAAGTATGTACCTAATATCTCTCTTTTAAATGACACGACTTAATCTATTATTCACTCCAACTCAACTCCCAACACCATTTTACCAAAAACTCTTCACGAATATAACGATCGCGTTAAAGTTCTAAGCACCGACTATACAAAAAAAAAAAGCAGGGCAGACGGAGCTTTATATACAAGGCCGAAATATTCGGGCCGTGAGGTCAAATCAATACGGCTAGTCTGTCTAGGTATTTCTCGAAGCGTTAGGAACATTTTTTTGCCCCGTTTTCGGGGGGTTAGCAGACGGGCTCAGTTCGTCGACTGAATATATAGACAAAAAAAAAAGGTAATGTATGGAGTTCTCGAGGAATTTCGCGATATCTATTGTATTGGGGTATAATTTATGGCAGCAATCTCTGGATTAACAATAGATTTAATGGAGATGAAATTTCGTTAGTGTGCGCAGACATAATAAATGATTGAGCGCGCGGATGATACTGATGTTATAAAATTCACGTCATGTATACTAGATAATTCATTATTATAAAAACTTTAATAAGCTAATTATTTCAAAATAACTGCTGTTAGTGAAATCGATTGTATTATTAGTTAGTAAGTTAAGATTGAGCAGCAGTGTAGGCGTGTATGCTAACAATTTTGTTTTATTATTTAATAAAGTGGAAAGACAAAAGTGACAGGAACGTGCATCTTTAGTTTTACATTTCGTGGTTTTTTTGGAAAAGTAGAATGGAATTAGAATCTCAAAGTAAACCTCAAGTTGTATGGTGTTAACATCAACGAAGAGGACTTGAGTGATAGAAAAGGAAAGATAAATTTGACGTGTATCAATTCATGTGTTATACTTCTGGCCAAAACCATAAAAATTGGAATTGAGGCTAAAGGAAGAGCACCTTTATGGTGATTTAGTCTTTTTGGCATATATGTTCACAATGTGAATGTACTGAAGTGATGCCAATAAATTTATATGATTATGATTATAACAAAAATACTCCAAACTGTGGTACTGGTAATGCTGTAAACTTCTCCTGAAGTTTACAGCATTCTCCCTCTTCAGCAGAAACACTGAACTAGTTCAGTGTTTCTGCTGATGATGATAGCTTTGCTATCGAAACGTATGTCCAGTTTAGTGCAGTTTGTGGTGAGGGGTTTAGGAGAAGTTTACAGATTATGATTATGATTATGATATTAACAACATCCTACTTGCACATAATTATTTCGTTAACACATTAAAAATTCCAAAAAAATGTTAACTGTCAAATGTTAATTGACTCATTTGGTTAATATAACTCAGACACTATTAGGGTGTACCATAAGCAGTTCAACAGGCCGTTCAACTGAACCACCGATCACCGGTGAACTCTGTTCAAGGGAAAAAGCGTTGTACCATGCGTGATACACTGTAAAAAATTACAGTAATTTTGCCATGGTAAATCAGGAATATTACATGTAATAACGTTGTGAATTTACCACAATAAATCATGTAAATTTTGTTTTGCATGTTTTTTCTACGATATTTAACATGGAAAAAGAAATTTCGGTAAAATTTATAGCTTTTTCACGTAAGTTTAAGATGTAACAAAAATTCAAAAGGAAAATACAGGAAAAAACATGCACAATTTTGCATTTACTCTCAAAATTTACTTAAAAGTGTAAAATTGACATTTTTTTGGGGTATTTAGTGCACTTTAAAAGTAATTTTACTAGTGAACTATTAATTTTGCTGTAAAAATATGAGGATCTTTTATATTTATTTGTTTTTACTTGAATTTTCGGGTAAAACTATAGATATCATGGAAAATACGAAATTCATACGCCGCAATGTGATTGGTTATTGGATTATTTATCTGTGCGCGTAGGTAATTCTATTCGTTTGTCGAACTTATTATTGGCTCAATGATATATCATGTACGTCACAAACAATCGTAGGTTTCGCGTAAGCGTGTTCATTCTTGATCCCTGGTCGAGCGATTCAGTATGACCTATTAGGTGCTATAAAAGAATTAGGTAAGTTGCTTGCTTTATCAAAATACATATGAAAATTACTTCAGTGTTCTGTAAATATAGAGTTCGTATAAATATTACATACGAATTTTACAGTACAAATCTTTGAAAAACACATCAGCATGTGAAATTTACTAGATGGTAGAAATTTTACCTTATGAAGCAAATTTACCTGTAAAATTGTAGGCAACTTTGTTACCAACGATATTACATGTAATTTTACTGCAACTTTTTTTACAGTGTAGACTAAAGTTCAATTGATCCTGGTAACTTTCCTGTTGTTGGTAGTGAAATCTATCGCATGGTGTCATTTTGACAGCTAATTGACAGTCGTAATTGGCGAGAGGTTGAGAAACTTGGATTAAAATCTATTTCAATTTTAATTATTTAAGTGAATAATAATTGTTTTTATTGTTTTCATCACTAAAATCAGGTACGAATTAGATATTAAAGGTAATGGTAACTTATTATAAAAAAAAGAGAATGTGGTTGAAGACGAACATTGTATAAAAGAAGCGAAGGATAAATTAAACATGTGTCAAATCAAAGGCTATACTTTTGGCTAAAACCAACTAAATTTGAACGTGGTTCAAGGCCAGAGGAAGAGCACTATATATTATGATGATGGGGTCTTGGTCTTTTTGGGAAATATGAAATGTATTTTTCTATGATCCCAATAAATAGATATTATTTCAAAATGACTTTCGCATTCTCTGTAATTTAGTTTTTTCCTTCTATTTGACCAAATTTCGTACATTTCCAGAAAATCTTGTGATTTGAAGTTATAAAAAAAAAGTTGTTTAATTGGAGCACTTGAAGTGTTTAAAATTTTGTTTAAAATGTATCCAGACCAAGGCAATAAAAATAAAAATGCGTGCAAGTCAAAACTAAAGGTGCTACGATTTTTTAATGCATTTTGTTAATTAAAAAATAATTTGTTAATTTTAATAAATAGATAAATTAGATTCTCAGCAACTATTGGTCTTTCTTATAGACCTTTTGTGCAATATTTTTACTTTTTTAAAACAATGCTTATTCTTGCAGCATTTATTAATAGTCTTGTAAACCCTTTGTAATCCTACTGGCTAATATATCTTTCAGATTTAAACATAGTCTTATATAGCATATCTTGAATACTTAAGTGGAGAATCTGCTTTGAGTTCTAAATAACATAAACATGTTATTCGATAATTGGAGCTTAATATTTCTGGATAATAAAATAACCTAATAATCAATTATTTCTAATTTCTTTGTGGTTATTCTAATTTATATACAAAGCTCATTATTACTATTAGACAATTTTATTATCCAGTAAGACGTTCGTGTCATTTTCTTTAAAAAGAAAAAAATGCCTTGATGTTTATATGCTCGAAATACACCCTAAAAAAAAAATGTGGTGAAAGTACCCCAAAAATAGGTGGCAACTGGGCTACCTCCTATTTTTGGAGTAAATTTATGTAGTTGTTAGCGCATTCTGTTTATTTTTTTTTTTCTCTTATTTACTTAAGGGAATGTGATGTTCGTATATTCGTTATTTCTAGTTTTTTTACCGCATACCTTGTCATTTATTTAACACACCACTAAAATAAACTAAAATATAAGTAATTTTAGAAATATCTTCTTTATTATGTTTGTTGTTCATTTTTACCTTTTTTTATGGTAAAAAAACATCTATGAAACAGATAGATGATACAAAATAAACATGAACTGTTTCTTACAATAAAATGTTTCCTGGATTTATATATAATATCAAATAAATATAAATAGCCGTTATGTATTTATCTTTGTTCATTGTATTATTATCACCACCCAAATTCATATAAATAACAACATATAGAAATTATTGTTATTACCCTTTCAGTTACAAGTTACCACCAAAGTTTACTACTAGAATAAAATACAACCAACATATATTGTAATAGTTTAGTGCCAATTATTATAATAATATTAATGTGATTTGAATAATAAGAGAATCTATTCAAATCAATTTGACAAAAACTTACTAAATTCTTCAATTTAATAATAACATGAAAATAATGTTTTTTTTTTTAATTACATAAGCACTGAAGTTACAATAACAAAATGCAACAAATTAATAAATTATTAAAAAAATTAAAATAAATTTACTCATTTAAGTTATTATTACCTCCATTCCTCGCTGGTGTTGTAAAAAAATAATTAATTTAATCATTGAAAAAAAAATAAATCCCTTCTGCGCCACGCGCCTCCCAAAGTCACAAAGACGATCTGAATACCCCTATGCGACAAAATTTGCACGCTGGAGAGCGCGCGACTTCGATCCAAACCCACACACGATACTCCCTTTACAAAACATATTTAGAAACATTTACAGAAGTCGGTTGTACACTGGGAAAAAAATTCATGTCACAATTACTGGCAACTAGATTACCAAGAATTGAGACCTAAAATTTCATGCATCCGTAAAAATTCAGACAGGGTTACTGTTACTCTTGAAAATTCATTTTGAATTAATATTCAGTAGGACATTTTACTAACAATTTTCATTTGTAAAATTATCCGTAATAAATTTCAGAAGTAATTTTCAGTAGTATGTTTCAGTAGTGGTTTTCCATGGTAATTTTCAGTTGTAAAAATCAGTATGAATTTCTAAAACTTTCAATAATAGATTTCGCTAGTAGTTTTCAGGTGCAAATATCAGTATTAATTTTTGCATATTTCAGTTGTAATTTTCTAGGGTAATACTTAGTGGTGACTGTGTTTTTGTAATTTAACGGCACACAGATATACTGTTATACTAGACTAGAAGTTACAATTGAAGTGTCACTGATTTTAGTTGCATAATTTATTTTCTCTTGAAATGTTGGACGACATTGGGTTAATGTTATTAGGTAATTCGGTCTGTGGTTAAAATCAAACAAGATCGTTCATATGAAACCTCAATATTTTGTCAATATATTGTTGACTTCTACCTCCTGATGAAGTCAACAGTATACCGGGTGGTCCATTTATCGTGGCCCCCCTAAAAATTTGGAAGCCGTCAGTTTTATGAAAAAAAGTTTCAAGTAAAAGTTTTACTACAAGATGTGTCCTATCAGATGGTTATGCAGTCGTACACCAAGGAGAACGTTTGAAGGTCATGCGAAGGTCAATTTTTGTTTTTTTAATGGAACATGGCATTTTTTTTTCCAAATTCTGAAAAAGGATGTAATTGTGAGTAGAAAAGTAGTAAGACTCATGTGGCCTAAAATTAAGATTCAGCGAAATATTCCCCCCATAATTCCTTTGTAATTACCTACATCCGATATTTCAAATATGACTTATTATTGAAAATAAATCCTTAATTCTCAATCTGTTAGTAATTATTTTGTAATACGTCCTCATATTGCTTTCAAAATACTAGGTTTTTCATGTATTATTTCCAATTTATATTTTGTTTTTCTTTAATATTTCGCTGAATCTTAATGTTAGGCCACATGAGTTTTACTACTTTTCTACTCACAATTACATCCTTTTTCAGAATTTGGAAAAAAAAATGCCATGTTCCATTAAAAAAATAAAAATTGACCTTCGCATGACCTTCAAACGTTCTCCTTGGTGTACGACTGCATAACCATCTGATAGGATACATCTTGTAGTAAAACTTTTACTTGAAACTTTTTTTCATAAAACTGACGGCTTCCAAATTTTTAGGGGGGCCACGATAAATGGACCACCCGGTATATTGACGAAATATTGAGGTAGAAAACATGAAGTAATTTCTTTTCACCTCCAAACAAATGAACTCAGCATTTCTTTATCTGGAATATTTTGTGAAAGAAGTATATCTCAAATTGAATTTTAGTATCTAATATGTGACCTGGATATTAAATAAAATGCATTTGCCTTTAATATATTCCAATTTATTAAAAAAAACAATAGCAGTTTGCATCGTAGCAACCCATCACTAGAAACTATAACTGATCAAGATACGCTACATAGTTGCTGTATAGTAAGGATGTTTGTAGAAAACTTTTTTGTTTGTCGTCTTTTTTTTTTTTAATTTTATCACATGGTCATTATTAATTTATACATGGCTAGTAATGATTTTTATGGCAACTCAGCTGAAGGCTGAATTGAAAACATTTGAAGCAAATTGAAACATTTTTTTTAAATATTAAAGAACAAACATATAGATAAATAGGAAATATTTTGTTTAGTTATGCTAAACAATATATGTAATAGATTTAACCAAAATATGATTACCAGATAATTTGGTTCAGGAAACCAAATATTTGTGTGCCGATATTTAACTCTATTATTTAGTAACCATAAGCAAATTTTGGTACCGTCAAACAAATCGGTTTTTCAGTGTAATCCTATTCCAATAAAATTATAATATGATGAATTATTAAAAGAGACATATTACCTAACGAATCAACAATAAGATCAATTAAATAGAAGGTAAATCGAGCACTGTGAGATATACTGATAATTAACAGGAAATACCAATAAACTTCGGTCTCACAAATTCTTTAATCTTGAAAAACACAATGTACATTTCGTTAGCTAAGCTAACATCTTCAGGTGTACAAGTGTATTGTCAAATACTAAATGCGTAAATATAGTAAGTATATCCTAGGCTACAAAAATTAATCAACAGGACTACTATATTCAATAAATTCTAAATATTTGTAATTGAGGGGTGTTAAATCAGTATTGAGCAAGCTATTAATATGTTTTTTCATATAAATAGCTTCCCACATATTAAGATTTTTACAATTTAAAGACTTAATTAATTCTAAATCATCAATTGAAAAAGTATGTCCTGTATTAATAAAATGATACGCCAAAGCGGATTTATCGGCATTGTGATTCTTAATATGATATAAATGCTCTTTAAATCTAATCTCTAATTTTTAAACTTAAAATTAATAATCCTAAGATACCACATATGTACTGTTTACCTAAAGTTCATAAACCAGGCAATTCATATAGACCTATTGTTTCTAATATTGACTCTCCCACTTATGCAATTTCTAAATGGTTAGTACAAGAGTTCGCGATTTAAATTTGAAATAGATTTTTCCATAAAAAACACAAAAGAACTTATAGATAAACTCTACAACTTTCAAATTTCTCTGGAGATAAATTAATATCTTTTGATGTAACATCTCTGTTTCAAATGTTCCTATTGACATAACTTTGCGAAATCTTGAATCTTTCTTAATTTTTAACAACGTTGCTTTTGAGAAAATTCTTGAATACATTAAATTAACGAAACTGTGTATGGAACAAAATATCTTTAGATTCAATAATAAGTTTTATAAACAAACATTTGGAACTGCAATGGTAACCCGCTCTCTCCTTTTTTAGCAAACCTCTTCCTAAATTATTTGAAAAAGATATTATAAGTAAATTTCCTTCTTTCCTAATTGTGGATTAGATATGTAGATGATATTCTTGCTGTAATACCATTTGATTTTGATATAGATTTTTCCTTAATTTCATTAATAATCAGTATCCGTCAATAAAATTTACGTTTGAAATTGAGGATCAACACAGTTTACCATTTCTTGATTTATTACTATGATTAAAGATAATACATTCCACTTTGATATACATAGAAAAGCCACACCACACAAACAATTATATACACAACTTATCTTATACAAGCTATAAACAAAAATACACAACATTCTTTTTTTAATAACTAGATTATTGAACATACCGCTTTTGGAAGATAATTTTTAAAAAAGAATTAGAATATATATATCATATAGCAGAAATTAATGTTACAAGAAAAGTGTGATAGATAAAATAAAAATAAGTTAGAAAATAAGAGGTTATTAAGAAATATAACTACATTTATTCCAGAGAAAATATTGGAGAAAAGTTTTGCAGATTTAACTTTAGTAAATTATGGATTAACCAGATATTAAACCTGTGTAAAAAATACAATCTTAGTCCGGTTTTTCAAAATTGTAATACTTTAAGAAATAAATTAAAATTAATATTGAAATTATTGATTTTAAAAATGTTCTGGGATTTATAAGATCAAATGCGGTGTTTGTAATAAAGTATATATAGGCCAAACAAGAGGAATGCGGAGATAGATTTAAAGAGCATTTATATCATATTAAGAATCACAATGCCGATAAATCCGCTTTTGGCGTATCATTTTATTAATACAGGACATACTTTTTCAATTGATGATTTAGAATTAATTAAGTCTTTAAATGTATAAAATCTTAATATGTGGGAAGCTATTTATATGAAAAAACATATTAATAGCTTGCTCAATACTGATTTAACACCTCAATTACAAATTTTAGAATTATTGAATATAGTAGTCCTGTTGATAATTTTTGTAGCCTAGGATATACTTACTATATTTACGCATTTAGTATTTGACAATACACTTGTACACTGAAGATGTTAGCTTAGCTAACGAAATGTACATTGTGTTTTTCAAGATTAAAGAATTTTGGTGAGACCGAAGTTTATTGGTATTTCCTGTTAATTATCAACAATAAGATGTTAAAAAAAAAAATCGTAATTTTTCCTTCAATATAGCACGAAAATGTGCAATGAATTTTGAATCCAAATTACAGGAACATTTCCCACTATAACAATCATTACCATATATATGTATATATTTATCACACTGACACATTAAATTATTATATATTGACGCTATCAAGAATGTGCTAACAACGTTTGATAACACGCTCCAGCTAATCAGCGCCGATTATCAGAAATCCCGTGCGTGCATTGCACGCATATTAGGCACACTCATTATACGCCGGCTAAATAATGTGACAGGAAAATCTATTCACCAGATACACAAAACATAATAATCGTATATTTAAACTCTTACGAACTCAACCGTATATATAATGTCGTTTAATTAAAAGCGAGAAATAAAATTAGTAGACCCGAAGATGCAACTCGCTATATACAAAATATTCAAATATTCGATGCATCACGTGCTTAGACAAAGACAGAAATACGCGCGTTTTATAAATAAAACTTACTTGGAAATAATTAAATTATACCCAAGGGCATCGTGGCAATTTTTATTTTTATATTCGTCCTGTTATTTACATTATTGCCTGTGCAACATGGCGGACCCAAACAAACATAAGCGATCGTTTATAGGCGCGTACACCATCTCTGTTCTGGTGGCGTAAATTTCTCTTCGGTATATACGTAAGTGCTATAGCGTAATTTGTAGCTTATTTATTCGGCTTGAAATATCGGTTATCTGTCGTTGCGGGCGCGAATTTTCACATTATAAAAACGTTAAATATAATGGGACCACCGTCCTGGGACTGATCATTTTTTATCTTTATTTATTTGGGCGAAGTCGGGTTAGTCTATGCCGCCTACTAACGATATTTCAATCTTCCAGTTATAGAATAATTAGTCGGTGGAATTTTCCATGTAGTAATGATAATAATATGCGCGTACAACACGAAAAAATTGTGCTGCTTGTAGACAGGACCGGATTAAGTAGAATGAAGCTTTATAACTAATATACAGTGTGTTAAAAAAATGTTGTCGGATATTTTACCCAATTATAGCACTGGTGGAAATAAACAAAAAAGTCTTAGTCAACATGGGTCCGCAATCCAACTGTTTTTGACATATAGTCGATTGCATATTTTAAAATAAAAAAAAAACATTTTTCGGTTTTGAGAATAGTTCCTTTGTCAAACAACTGATTGTGACTTAAAATTAGGTCTGTCAGACATCTGTCATCAGATTATTTTATCATTTGCGTCAATTTTTTTTTTGTTCTCAAATTATGCATAAGTACAACAAATGCAAAAATGGCCGATATGCATTTTATGTACGGTCGTGCGAATGGTAATGCCACTGAAGCACGGCGGTATGTATACCGAAGAATTTCCAAATCGGTTGTTACCCGAGTGATAAGATTTTCTCAAGACTTCATATCCGGCTGTCCGAAACTGGTTCATTTAAAATTAATGGCGGTTCTGGTAGACCTAGATCAGTTTCTTCTCCCGCAGTAGAATTAGATATTTTGAGACGGGTAGAAGACAACCAAAATATTAGCACCCGAAGACTTGCCGCAGAACTGAACCGTCAGTCATCCTCTCATTTGGAGAATTCTGCGGGAACAGCAGCTCTATCCTACCACATTCACGCGTGCAAGTTCTTGCTCCTCTCGATTATGATGCACGTAGGGTTTTTTGTCATTGGGTTTTACGAAAGTTGGCAGAAACTCCTAATTTTGCGATTCAGATTTTATTTAGTGACGAGGCTGGGTTTACAAGAGACGGAATATTCAATTTTCATAACACAGCTCTGGGCAGATGAAATCCCATGCTGTTGTTGAACTGCATCACCAAAACCGTTTTCGCTAAATGTTTGGCTTGCTATTTTTGGGGACTGTTTAATTGATTGAGTATTTCTTCCCTAATCGTTTAACGGGACAAGTATACTTGGATTTTTTAAGAAATGAATTACCCGTTTTGTTGAAGACGTGCCACTTTTTAACAGATTAAATATGTGGTTTATGCACGATGGAGCTCCTGCGCATTTTTTCCATCGTAGTTAGAAATTTCTTAAATCAAGATACACGAGAGATGGATAGGACGGGGTGGACTAACTGCATGGCCTCCTAGGTCCCCTGACCTGACACCTCTAAGACTTCTATGTTTGGGCATCTAAAACAATTAGTGTACGCAACGATCTGTAAACAATTTGGAAGAACTCAGGCAACGAATCGTAAATTGTTGCGAGGAAATTCGGAGGACTCCAGGAATTTTCGAAAGATTGCGTCGAAGAAGGTGTGAAACGTGCTTAGAAATGAACGGTGGACATGTAGAACAATTTCTTTAGTTTTACTTTAAATAAACATTTGTTTAATTTATATTGCGATCAGAATTTCTTTGAAAATTTTATCCTACTAAAACAATATGCAATCAACTATATGTCAAAAACAGTTGAATTGCGGACCCATGTTGACTAAGACTTTTTTGTTTATTTCCACCAGTACTACAATTAGGTAAAATATCCGACAACCTCTTTCTAACACACTGGGCCCACACATTGATAGAGAATTGATGTTGATGACGGGCACTCACTAGTTCGTGCGGATTTTCTTCGGCCCATATGTGATTATTATGAAAATTAATAATCGCGTTTCTAGAGAAAGTAGCCTCGTCGGTGAAGAATATTTGAGCCAAATAGTGAAGATTTTGTGCGATTTTGTATTGCATCCATCGACAAAAAGCCACTCTTTGCGGAAAATCTGCCGGCAAAAGTGCTTGCACCCGTTGAATGTGATATGGATACAACAGTTGATCTTTCAATATTCTCCAAACTGTGGCCTGACTAATGTTTAAAGCAAACGCAATTTCTCTGGTGCTTATAGTAGGATGTTCCTCAATTTCATTTAGTACCATTTCTTCAACTTGTGGAGTTCTCACTGTATAGTAGATGGGTGCCCGTTACAATCGTCCGTTTTTTTAAAATGTCCCCTTTCACTAAGACGTTTGGTGAAGACGGGCAAATATTGAATGATGCGGGATGATCGTTGGGAATTTTCATACACTGTTGAAAATTTTAACACTTTTTTGACTAATTTAATAGTCAGGAGAGGTCACACTCTTTTAGTGTTATTTTTGTCGAGAACTATAGAAGTTTAAATATGACGAGCAAAGATAGTCAAGTATTGTCTATTGCTAAGGAGTTATTTTGGTCCAACTGACACGTGGAATTATAAATACTTCTAGTACATTTTATTTGATCTAGACTAGACAAATTTACTAGCTGTTTAACTAAATGAATGCGATCTATTGGGTGTTTTAACACCATTTTCTAACAACAACGTCTTTTTAAATATGCAACTCCTATTTCTTAGTGCTATAATATTCTCTCTTTAAGACGTTTTCTCAATTATAAATATGCAAAACCACTCATTCACAAGTTTTGGTTTCAACTAAACGTACCAATTTTAAAATGATTTTTTGAGAACCATTATAAATTAAGTGAATGTTTATGCTATTTGGTTCAAGTCTAAACTAATTGCGTAAATAGATGGGTCCAATCCATCTTTAAGATGTTGAAATTTTTTATGCCCACTGGAATTAACGTTTAATAACACGAGGTTACACTTTGCAAGTCAGTCACATTTCGTGGTTTGTTTGGATATGTTAATACGGAGAATCAAACACGAAAACAGATACACATGCAATGCAGGTGGTGCGTATAATGCAATACTGTATTAGAATAGGTGGGGTTTCTATATTTTTATCCGAGGGAAAAATTCTGGTTGGTTGACGCTTCTGAATGTCTAGAAAAATAGTCAATCCTCATATCTGAACAAAGAATTCACACGAAATTTTAGTCATTCTGTTCTATTAATACGCGTAGTCAACTCGTCTGGCAAAGTTTGGAAAAATCAACACTAAATATTTGACTAAGCGCAAAATTAACGCCAACACCGTAATATTTTCAACAGTGTAAAGGCGTCTAGCAGCACGCGAATTTCCATTGGCAAGACCGTAAACGAAATGCATATCACACATTTCAGCATTCGTGTACCTAATTCATTTTAGAAAACAGAATCTGGCAATAAACTGAATGAATACTCTGACAACTATTGACAAATATTGCAATGACAAATAAACAATTTCCCTCAACAACAATAGTTTTTTGAAGAACCAACTGTGATATTATATCGTGTAGTCATAGTTCATAATTTATTATAACATTCAATAACTTTAAAAACCAAACCGTTTTGGACATATACTCATATGAACTTTTATGATCAAAATAACCTCAGGAATCAGCTCTTAAAGTTTGTCGCATATATTGAGAATCACCCTGTATATATACAACAAATCAGAAATATCTAATTTCTAAGTACAATAATGACGACTTTACAATGTAAATCGCCGTCAGATTAGTTTTAAATTATTATTAAATAAAACCCATAACAAGATCGCACTACCTCCAAACAAACTCCTCTTATAATCAATCTAAATTACGGCGTTAAAAAATTCTATTTCGTCACAATTTCAACAATTACCACTCCAGATCTCCGTCGAACATCTCGACCGCATTTTTACGCTCCCCGACGGTTAATTACGGTGCCGCACCCCCACCCTCCACTTCGGAGGCGCGACGGATCGTCCAAATACGAAGAAAAAAAAAAAAAAAGGACAGCTACCATAACCGGAGGCAGCTAGCTCTCCATCGGCGCTTCGCTCGTAAACGAACATAACGCGATGAATTTTAAAAAGGTGGCGGCGGCTCCCGTATAAGCGCCAAACACCCTTTTCCCCCCCCCTCCTCCTACGCGAAAGCGGCAAGCATTTCGGAGGGTGGCTAACCCCGTGCGTTTTAAAATTAGAACGGGCGCGCACGCGAGGGAGGTCGAATTATAAAGGAGGAGTGGGAGGAGGACGCGACGAAGACAAACGGCCGATGCCGCGAGCGAATATTAATCGGGACGGACGACGGTAAAAGAACATTTTCGGAAGCGTTTTGAGAGGGCGAAATGCTAGAAATGAGTGTACAGGGTGTAAAAATAATAGGGGATGATAGTTTAAAACTAGGCTCCTTGAATGATCAGTCGTAAAAACCATGAACGTTATTTTGTCATTTACCTTCCGATTAATAAGTTATCCACGATTTAAAATTAAAATATACAGGGTGTATCGTAAATGGTGACTGATATTTTAAGACCGAATTTCTTAGATCATTAGGCCGGTTTTACATTATACTTAATTTAGTATTAAACTTTGATATAAAGGCTCTGCTCCGATAAGCCATTCAAAAGTGCCCCTAAAGCTATCGGGCTGAAATTAAAGCAAATGAGTACTACTGTCACAGATACTATAAATACAAAAAATTAGCTCAATCGATGCCACCCCATTCGAGATATTAGCATAAGGGTGGAAAAATTCAATATTTTTTTTCTCAGGAATTACTTAAGCTAACACGTTCAAAAAAATTATGTAAGTAAACACTAAGTTTGTTCGCGTCGCATGAACTATTTGCACTATTATGCACTTTTTAGAACTTTTGTGTGCAAATATAAGTTTGTTCGCGTCGCATGAACTATTTGCACTATTATGCACTTTTTAGAACTTTTGTGTGCAAAAGTGCATAATAGTGCAAATAGTTCATGCGACGCGAACAAACTTACTGATTATGGACATTCTATAAAAAATCAAGAACTAATTTCCTCCACTCAGTTCAAAGTTATTATTATTTTTATTATTATTAGGGGTGGTTTTTTTGAGTTTGGTTCAAGGTGCCAACTTGGCTTTTTGTTATATTAGACCGTATGTATTTAGGTTTATTATATGTTTTTCAGTTTTTTTTCTGTGTGGTAGAACATGTAAATAAAAAATAAAATCTCTTTGAATGATCTTAGTAAGAACAATTTGTTGTTGTTTATTTTAGGGTTAAAACAATTGTGCATCCATCAATTTCAGGCTTATCTGTATGTATGTTTCAGCCCTAGTAGTTATAAAGTATCGAAATATAAAAATGAAAATTATAACAACAAAATAATCTTTATTTCCGTACACGTAGTTGAAAGTTATTGTTATTTTTCCTTTTCGAAGGGCGGCTGTTTTTTTAGTTGAGGTTTAATGTGTAATCCGATTTTTTGTTATATAGTAATGTATGCTATTTGGGTTACATTTATATTTTTTTAAGTTGTCTTTCTGTGTGGTAGAACATGCAAATAAAAAAGGAAAATCATCGAACGGTTTCAGGATTATTTATAGTTGTACATTTCAGCCCTAGTAGTTATGAAAGCACTGAGCTATAAAAAATAATTCTGTAAGAAAGTGATAATAAGTAATATATTATTATAATTAATTATGTTATATTATGCTGTTGTTACATTTATCATTAAGATATGTATTCATAATCAATATAAAATAATATTTAGCTCCGTACACGAAGTTCAAAGTTCTCTTTGGAGGGTGGTTTTTTGAATTTAAGGTTTCAACTTGACTTTTTGCTGTATAGTAGGTTTACTATTTACTGTTTTCCTAATAAATTCTTGTCATATAAACTGAGAAGTATGCTCTTGATTTGCAACTTTCACGTGATTCTTCTGGGAAGAATGAATGCTCCAAATAGTATTTCTATCCATCTTCATCGTTTATTTATTTGTTTTTATTCTTCGAGATATTTTTATTAGCAAACCACCGCGATTAATACACTTATGTGAGCACATATTTTAACTTACTTTCTACAGCACTGCTGTTTATTCTACATAAAGAAATTACATTAAACAACAGTCTCCAAACTCTCATAATCAAATAATTGTCATATTAAAACAAATTATGCACGTCTCAGAACGTTGATTGAAGAAATATGTATAATAAATGTATATATCTATTTGGCAGTAAGAACAAAAGTAAAATACGAATAGCGGTTCTGTTCAACATTAAGAAAATTAAACAACTATAATACATAGCTGTTGCAATAACAAATGTGGATAGAATTATTTGTTACTAAAACAATAAATATCTAACAGAGATTTGATTGATTTATGTCAATATGTTTATATCATATAAAAATATATATTGCACCAAAACGCATAGATTTATAGGTACAAAAAATCAAGTCGAATTGTTAAATCCAACTTGAAAAAACATCCCCCAAAAGGAGAAAATAACTTCGAACAGCGTGTGCGGAATTAAATATTATTTTATTGTTACAATATTCTTTTTTATATGTCGATGCTTTTATAGATATTAGGGCTGAAATGTACATATAAATAATCCTGAATACGATCAATGAATAATTTGAATTTTGTCCTTAAAATAATTGATAACCAATGCTGCTGCTAAGATCAAGAGGTTTTATTTTTTATTTGTATTACTTCATTGAAAAACTTGACGAAATATATAATAACCAAATATAAATACAATCGTGTATAATAAAAAGTTAAATTGTAACCCTAAACCCAACTCAAAAAAAATCACCCCTTTGAAACTGCGTGTATGAAATTAAATATTATTTTATTGTTACAATATGCTTTTGTATATTTCGGTGCTTTTATAACTAATAGGGCTGAAACATTTATACAAACAATCCTGAAATTAATCGATGAATAATTATTTTAACCCTAAAAATAACCAATACAAATTGCTCCTACTAAAATCATTCAAAGAGATTTGATTTTTATTTACATGTTTTACCACACAAGAAAAACTAAAAAAAAATATAATAAACCTAAATGCATACGGTCTAATATAACAAAAAATCAAGTTGGCACTTAACCAAACTCAAAAAACCACCCTAAAAAGGGGAAATAATAATAACTTTGAACTGAGTGGAGGGAATATTTCTTGATTTTTATAGAATACCCATAATCAGTGTTTACTTACATAATTTTTTTGAACGTGATAGCTTAAGTAATTCCTGAGAAAAAAAATATTGAATTTTTCCACCCTTATGCTAATATCTCGAATGGGGTGGCATCGAATGAGTTAATTTTTGGTATTTATAGTATGTGTAACTCATTTGCTTTAATTTCAGCCCGATAGCTTTAGGGGCGCTTTTCAATGGCTTATCGGAGCAGAGCCTTTGCTATTAAATATTTCTAAGAGTATCACACAGAAAAATTTATTTGTAAATTTCGGGCGAAATATTGTACTAAATATTTAGAAGCTGTTCTAATTTCTCATTAATTTTACAAACGAAATATGCGTGCGCAATATGTGAATTGTTGGTTGAGTCCAGTGGGATAGGTCGGCGTTTGTCGTACTATACAGATCGCTCAATCTAAGTTGACATTGACAACGCAAAAATACACGATGTAGTTTGTAGTTGAGTCAAAGCATAAGGAAGTTCCGTTGTCTATCGTATATCGCTGTATCACCATCCATTTTAGAATAATGTCGTGGTCATGTCAGCAGGTTGAATTGTTGATTGAGTATTCAAAACTACCCTAGATAAAGTTAAAATTGATTGATTGTATAACAATTTGTTGAACATACTCAGTTTTATAATCTATAAAAAAAGATAGATATATACTAAAAATTTCATCCCTAACTTGTCTTGCAAAATTAGCAGGTCTATTGCCACTTGGTCGTTGCACCTTACCAAAATTTCAACATTTTCCTCTGCAACTTCATCTATATCGATGTAGCCTTAAGTTTTTAGTAGAACACTAGAAATAAGCTTATAATCACCATCTGAAGGTCTAAGTACTACTAGACTATTTGCGCTTTTATAATTGAAGAAGTAAAATCTATCAGATCCAGGTCTATCCACGTCCGTCAACATAACCTAGACAATGAGGAAATTACCAAAGTTCATCAAATCGTTCGACAATAGACCGTCCTTAATCTCGAATTTAATAAATTTAGAATGCATCTTTCTTCAGGTCACATACTTATCCAATCTTTACATAATATTGTACGGGACTAGCTATCATAGTTACATTTAAAGATGATAGCCATAACAGCAATACTTCTTGGTCAGCCATTTTACGGTCATATAAATCCTTTTCATAACTTTTTTCATACTAAATTTTTTTACTGTAAATATCAAACAGACAATATTCAAATATTTTGTACCAATTTTCAGATGTAATTTTTTTTATGTGTGACATGCAGGTAAATTTCTTTATAAATTCAAAATAAAATTTTATACAAAATTTCATACTAAGTTAGGTATAATGTAAAACAGGCGTTACACCTAAACATTAAAACAAACAATATGAAAGTATCGCAGCAGTCAATTATATAGTAAATTTCTCGAAAATTTAGCTAAAAGCTTTCCAGTAACTGTACGTAAAAATTACTGCTTTAATATTAATAAAACAGTGGTGAATTTAAGGGTGTTTGGTACACGGGGTGAGTTTTGGTAAGCAATAATTAAAAACGCTCTTAAACATATTATTTTGTATGGTGATAAAAAAATAATGCAATTAGAACATGTTTATACTGTAAAATTACTTGACAAAATGATTACACTGTTGAAAATATTACGGTGTTGGCGTTAATTTTGCGCTAGTCAAATATTTTAGTGTTGATTTTTACAAACTTTGCCAGACGAATTGACTACATGTGTTTAGTAGAACAGAAATTACTAGAATTTCGTGTGAATTCTTTGTTCAGATATGAGGATTTACTATTTTCTCTGGACATTCAGAAGCATCAACCAATCAGAATTTTTCCCTCGGATAGAAATATAGAAACCCCACCTAATCTAATACGGTATTGCATTATACGCACCACCTGCATTGCACGTGTATCTGTTTTCGAGTTTGTTTCTGCGTATTAACATATCCAAACAAACCACCAAATGTGACTGACCTGCAAAGTGTAACCTTGTGTTATTAAACGTTAATTCCAGTGGGCATAAAAAAATTCAACATCTTAAAGATGTATTGGGAACAACTATTATGTAATTAGTTCAGATTTGAATAGCATAAACATTTACTTAATTTTATAATGGTTCTCAAAAAATCATTTTAAAATTAGTACGTTTAGTTGAAACCAAAACTTTTGAATGAGTGGTTCTGTATATTTATAATTGAGAAAACGTCTTAAAGAGAGAATATTAAAGCACTAAGAAATAGGAGTTGCATATTAAAAAGACGTTGTGTTTAGAAAACGGTGTTAAATCATCCAATAGATCGCATTCATTTAGTTAAACAGCCAGTAAATTTGTCTAGTCTAGATCAAATAAAATGTGACTAGAAGTATATCATAATTCCACGTGTTAGTTGGACAAAATAACCCCTTAGCAATAGACAATACTTGACTATCTTTGTTCGTCAAATTTAAACTTCTATAGTTCTCGACAAAATAACACGAAAACAGTGTGGACCTCTCCTGACTATTAAATTAGTCAAAAAGTGATAAAATTTTCAACAGTGTATGATTAAATGAAGTATTTTGAGAAAAATAGAAGGATATGGTTTTTACTATAATTATTTTTAATTTGTCAAGGTAATTAAATTCATCCTCATGTAAAGCAGTAGTATGCCAGTACTACAAATCAAATGAGGTAAGGAAATTGTTCTTTTAGAAATTGGTATAAAAGATAGTGCTTTAAAAAAGTTGGGTACCTTTATATGACTCAAGACTTGAAAAAAAAAATGTTTAAACAACCAATAGTAATTGCCTATTGTTTCAAAAATCGTAAATACTTTCCCATACTGGTTGCGGAATTTAGCGGGCATAAAACGAAAATTCCAGTAGCTAATAATTCAATAATGGACTACACGCACTTCATACAATATTCATTGTACATAAAAATCTTTGTTGTGTTAACGTGTTTAATGTTCATACCATTGTAGTTTTTAGTTACCAGAGAGGTAATTTTATACCAACCGTATATTTAAAAGGTAGCAACAAAATATAAATTTCTATTTAATGAAATTTCCAACCGTTTAGACAAATGCACTGGGGCATTGTTATTTTTTTCTTTATCTGACATGGAGTCTCCGAAAACACTTCAGCTTCTTGGCTTTTTGTATTTAGTGTCTCATTTCTTATACCCATTAAATGATGCCATGCATTCAAGTATCCTAGTAGCCTGTATTAGTACAGGTTGTACAAGTTTTTGACTCATTGATCGAAATGATCTTTTGGCTTGCATTGGCGCACACGCAGCAAAATTCCATTAATTTACCAGTGATTGTGATGGAGTATATATTAGGGTAGTCATTGTTTCGCAAATGCAGCCCTGGAATAGAGAGTTTTACAGTGCAGACTAAAACCTACGCATTTTAAAAAGCATACCGTTGCACACGAACGAGAGTAAAGCCACAGCAAGGAAGTCTGCGTTCCGAGCGAACACACGCACATACGGGTGTCGATAGAAAGTTACCCGATTGCCCGTATAAATCCTCTAGTTGTTTTGGCCGAGTAAGAAAAACACACCCATGTACAAAAACTACATGCGCCCGTAAATCACGTGGAATATTTCAATGCACCGTGATGACGCGTATATACATAACTTGTTTGTTCGACACGAACCACAACGCAGCTGTGTTTTCGCAATATTCTACGCATTGGCGGTGTCTTAAATGTAGCTGTTTATTTATATTTGTGCAACACTCAAATATCTCCGTTCAGTCTTTCATTGAAAAGTAAGAATTGCTAAAATAATTTATATTTGAATACGTTTTAAGCACTGTAACAAGATAAAATATATAATTGTATTACTTAATTAAATAGGTAATAGTGACATTTTCTTTATTTCTTGTATTTTATTAAAAAAAAAGATAAAACAAGCAGGAATAAAAAGTCACTGACTATTTAAAATAATAAAACAAAAACTTGGTAAGTGCTTTTATCATTGATTAGAAATTTATTAATTAATTAGAAAATTAAACTATATGAAAAATGACAAAGGTTACGCGTTTTTGGACTTTCCCTTTTTCCCTTCATATGTTTTTGAATTAAATTTAATGTCATGTTGAATTTCAATTAAAAATCGTTTGCTGTATTAAAATATAAAAAGTAAAGTGATACGTACAAATAGTTATGCCAAAAAAAAGTTCGTGCGTTGTTGGTCATCTCGTAAATATAAATTACTTTTTCACGTCTTGGCAAATCAATGTGTTTATGTTTGCCAATGTATGCAACTTATTATAGATAAAACTTTAAAAATGAAATTATCACTGCCTCTATATAAGAGTGTGGTCAGCTCGCTAAAGTGTGTTATCATAGTGTCTGCTTCCATTTGTTACAGTTACAATTAGTTATCAAACACATATTGTTAAAGATAATTACCACGTATCCAGAATGGCATTTTTTGTGTTAAATATAATGAACATCTTACTTTATACCGTTATGTTGGAAGAATAACTTATAGTAGTTGTAAAAGTAGAGAGCGGATTATATGCAAAGTGCATATATTTTATTTTTTGCATATCTTTAATTATAGTCTATATGTAGACGTATTACACTAATTGAAGTTAATTAGCGCTAATTGGTGATTGCATATATTGCACATTTAGGCATTTCTATGCATATTTTTACAAAAGTTGCATATATTGCATATTTAAGCTTTTTCTTATCCTTTCTATTAGTAAAAATTCCTAGTAATTTCTAATGTAGATCGACAACCGACAATTCTCAGAACGGTAAATCTTTTACATTGGTTTCTCTAATAGTTTTTTCCCAAAACTGCACGTGTTTAATTTCGCCTAGCAGAAAGGATGTGGTAAATACGTTTTATTATTATTAATTCCCAAATAAACTATTTATTCATTGAATACTTTGAGCGAAACAGCATGTAATTGTTTTACGTTTTTAAATACGGTACGTACATACAATGAGTATAGCGAACAAAATTTCTTTATGGATTAAGCTATATCCTGAACTGATAAAAGGATGGCGACAAAATATTTTGTCGAGCCTGTAGTAAACTGGTAAGTTTAATTTTACTAAAAGCTTTACAATTGTTTTTAAATTCTTTAACTTTTGATATAAAATGACAATTGTTGTTGTAGGTGTCTTCTGAGAGAAAATACCTGATAGATCAGCACGCTAAAACTCCATCACATATTGGAAAATGTGAAAAACTAAAGCCCATATTGCCCATTTGTTAATAGGAATTCTTCATGAAGGTATTGTAGGTAAATCATATTTAATTTA
Organism: Protaetia brevitarsis; assembly: GCA_004143645.1. Classification (NCBI taxonomy): domain Eukaryota; kingdom Metazoa; phylum Arthropoda; class Insecta; order Coleoptera; family Scarabaeidae; genus Protaetia; species Protaetia brevitarsis. The sequence goes on along the minus strand of RXPK01001317.1, from coordinate 41,319 downwards.
TTGCAAAGAACATCAAAAAACAAATAATGTGACATTGCCCAATTCGTTCAAGAAGGTTTATCAAATTTCTTTTTACTTGGAAGTATACCTTGTGAAAATTTTTTACTAATGTTGTCCGACGCTGCACCATACATGTTAAAAGCCGCGCAAAATTTAATTTTTTTTTATAGTAACATTATTCATACCACTTGTTTAGCTCATGGGTTCAATCGTGTAGCCGAAGACATTAGGAATCAATTCCCTTTGATTGATGATTTAATTAGCAATGTTAAAAAAGGATTTTTCCCGGTGTTAAGTTGCCTCCTGGACCGATTATTACGAGATGGGGTACTGGTTAGAGGCTGCAATTTTTTTCGCCGATAATTTTGAAGGAATAAAAAATGTAATTCTTGAAATCACTGCTGACTGCATTGCTCTAGAAAACTGTAAAAAGGTAATAACATCAACAGAATTGCTACAAAACCTTTTGTATATTAAGTCAAATTATAGCTTTGTTTCAAGTTCCATTCGTAAACTAGAAACGCAAGGGATGTCGCTCTCGGAATCAGTCGAAATAGTAGACGATTTTGATATGCTATGTAAGAAGGTTAAAGAGTACAATAGGTAATTCTATATACCATAAATTTAAAAAAGTGATAAATAAAAATGCGGGGTATTTGAAATTGAAGAAAGTTAACAAAATTTTGGAAGGTGAAACAGTAAACAAATTTCGACTTTAATTTTAGTTTAGAATGTATTGCAAAGTTAAAAAATGCACCAATTACATCTGTGGATGTTGAAAGAAGCTTTTCTATTTCGAAACATATGTATTCTGATAGAAGAAAAAACTTTCTTTTACACAATTTTGAAAAATATTTAATTATAAATTGTTTTAGAAATATGTTGTGAAAAAATTTGTGCAATAAAGTTAATGTTTAAATGTCTGCTCTTATTTATTTTATGTAAAAATTTTGCATATTGTCGCAATTTTTTGTGCATATATGCCCCAGGTTTATGCATATTTTCTCAAAAATCGATGCATATATATGCGCATATATTCCGGTTTTTCTTTGCATATAATCCGGTCTCTAGTAATAAGTATATTATTAAGAATTTGTAACGGTTTCTGTTCCCAGTGCGTACCTTTCAAAATTATCTCTTCAGTATTCCTATAGCTGTACGCCTGTATCGACACATAATAGCACGTAAAATAATAGATACAACGAAATTTTCACGGTATGATCATTATAAAAAAAAGGCATTCACATAAGCTGCCAGAAAATGTAATTTACCAAATGTAAGGGCCCTTTTAATAGCGACTTCCAATTTGATTATTTCCGCAAAAATGCGAATTTATCCATTGTGACCGCATTGGTTTCGCCGCGTGGATAATTTATCAGGAGCCTGTCATTAAAGTTGTATGTAGTCGAAATTCGCTTTTTTGTTACCCCAATGATTAATGGTAGTTTTGACGTTAATTCTATAGGAGTTATTATTAATCTATGTACTTACGTATATATGTAGACTATGTCAAAAATTAAATGCGCATGGAGGGGGCGTTTTAGGTAAGCAACCAATTTAACAAAGTCATATATGTAGTTGTAATCCGTAATGCACAATTCTTCTAATACCTAATATTTCGATTTTTATTTCATTATGCACTTAAAGCCTTTTTTCCAACGAATATCCTTAAACCATATTTATAAATATTTAGAAATGCGCATTTTATTGTAGAAATTAAAAAGTTATAGGCATTACGTGCTCGAAAAATTTGCTTCGTTTAAAATGTTTTTTGGAGATAGTGAGAGTAACAGCTGTCAAAACATGACGTATTGTGAAAGCGACTCAAATGGATGCATTCAAATAACAATAATTCTTTAGGAGAATAATTCTTTAGGCAATTGTTACGGAGTGCCGGCTAATAGCAAGTAGGTTTGGGGAAAGGTTGGATCGAAATAATTATACCGGTTATTATATCAAAAACAATATTACCATGTATTTAAGGTTGTTAATTGTTATAAAAATACAAAGATTTACATTACGTTATTAGCTGATTAAGGCAAAATACAAGAGTTATACAATAATGGAAAGAGAGTATACCTTAATTGCGGATAGCCGGTAGATGAGGTGAAGCGGGTGGCTTCCGTGTTGATCCGTAGATTCCACTAGTAGAATTGCGATGACGAATTCGTGAACAATCTCGCCCTAAGGGCCTTTAAGGGCCTACTTATTTATAAGTAGGCCCTTAAAGCGACACAACCAGATATTACTAAAGGGAAGGTTTAGACAAAAGAAAAATTACGCTTATCAACGACCTAAGATGGAGACCTTACGCAATGTCGAGCGAACGTGTTCAAATAAAACCTTTTGAAGATAAAGAAACACGCTGTCGCAGAACACACACTCCTGGAAATTCAGGGATAACATAAAACAGACGATTTCTAACTAAGTGATTCGCATGAAAGAACCCACTAATGCGGAATTAACAAAGAATTCATGCAAATCACATGAACACCTATCTTCTGTCGGATAGTCGGCGTCATCTACCCTCATGCAGAAGGAAGTCGGAAATACGTAATCACTAATGAGTGAAATGAATGTTAAAAATCCAAAACTAAATGCAATTAATGTGAAAACTAAATATTGATGAACAAGAATATGCGGAATATTCTCATAAAATGAAATACTACCCCAATGATGAAAAGAAAAATACTAGTAATGAAAATTACGGACAAAACGAAGTTCGTGTGAATGACGTTCACAATACTAGATGGCGATACAAGGTTTAAACTTCAATTTGATTTAAAAAGAAGACCATAAAGTAAGAAAACTGATCCACGCACTTGGCGGGCAACAAAATGTCAACGTATGTCAAAGACATAACAGAGAAAAATGGTTCTGGAAGAAGATCGGTTTGCATGAATGCTAACGCCATTTTTCTGGAATGGATATACTTTAATTTAATGAAGCAGCAGTGAATAATAATTATAAATGTTTTATATATTAAAAAACAACAATGGACCAAATATTAAATCTTCTTTCTCATTTTTGTGTTTTTTCCCCCGTAATATTGGCTGTTTGTGTTTATAATATTCATTTACAAAACCTTCTTTTATACATAAATTATAGTCAATGTATTTCTATTCCACATTTATTAGTTATATTTAACCGTCCAAAATAACCTTTGCTTGTATATTTTTATTAAGGGTACGTTTTCTGAAATAATTTTTAAAATCTTTAGCATGTATTATTTAAAATGTGTTTCTGAATTTGTGTGCGATACGCTTAAATTTTAAATATTCAAAAACTGACATCAACTGATGGATTTCGCATTTACCCTCCAATCTCTAGATAAATAATATACAAATTGTTGGACTATAATTATTGATTCTCAGGATATAGAACATATGTAATTATTTAATGCTGCTTATAAAAGTATAGCCCATGAATTATATATACACCAAGGTATAGCCACAGTATAAACCTAAGTGTCGGCGTCTTTGATCTTTTTTCTATCAACTTAAGGGATTACGCGATGGCACTTTGGCGGCTTTGCTTGCAACTAATAATTGCAAAGTGGGTACGGAAATAACTTATACAGCAGAAGCCACATCTATTACCAACAACAGCATGTGCCTCATACATATAGCGACGTATATAACTGTCCGTATTTGGGATGGCACGTGCGGTATACCGGAACGGATTGACAATTGACAGAAAATCGCACAACAGAGTACGAATTTGAACGAAAAATGATACATATCATAAACCGTTCCCGCTACATATCGAACGTAACGACTCTTGAACGATCGTTTTCCTAACGCGAGCGCCATCTACAGCGGCTAATTCTGTTAATCAAATGAAATGTCAAATGTCACAAACTTGTAGCAATTTAAAGCGGTTTAAATATAAGTTTAACTTTATTTAAATAAATACTGTTGTAATCCCAAATTCGTATTATTACGGTAATGTTGGCTGTTGGATATATTCCGGACTACGCTATGATTATTTTTATGAGAGGACAATTTAAATTTTGATAGTTGTAATAATAAATAAATTTATATTTAATTTTATATTATATCATATACCTAAATTATTCATTATTCATTATCATTTTAATGTGATAATTTCTATTTTCATTATGATGCATATAATGAAAATAGTAATTATATTGACACTATGACAATCAGAGATATGACAATTAAGGAATCAGGCACGAAATCTACAAGTACCACGCATGTCACGTGGACACGCTCCCAACATGTATCAGAATCTAAATGCACTACATAAAATGGCGACCGCTTCGTAAACATGTTTACCATGTAGCGTTTTGTTTTTGAGATGAATTATCAGCAGTTTACAAACCGTTTGGGAGCAGCTACGTACTCTGAACGCGGCCATTTCACCAATGTCGTTGTTAAGAACAGAATGACAGATTGGAACGGCTTTGTAGGTTAAATTTTTTGTTTGTAAACAAATTCAAATAGTTTTAGTTACAATTTCACCCACCTGTGCGACACTGCGACGTTCCCTGGTGGGATACGTTTGAAATCCATGTTTCCGACGATGTGAAACAACTCCTTAGATGTATATACGGTATAGCCTGGTATAACTATAAAAACGACGATGCCATCTTCTTCTGAATAATCATTGTTTTTCGAAGGTATCCATGTGAATCTTAAATAAGTTTGTTCGCGTCGCATGAACTATTTGCACTATTATGCACTTTTGCACACAAAAGTTCTAAAAAGTGCATAATAGTGCAAATAGTTCATGCGACGCGAACAAACTTAAGAATATAGATACTAATAGTGTCATTTTCATTTCACGATACGTCAAGTTTTGACAGTGGTTACTCCCACTATCTCCAAATACATCTTTAAAATCCGTGCCGCGCGCGCCTATATCATCTTAATTTCGGCAATAAAATACGTAGTTTTATATATTTATAAATATGGTTTAAGGATATTCGTTGGCAAAAAGGCTTTAAATGCATTACGAAATAAAAATCGAAATATTAGGTATCAAGAATTTTACATTAAGGATCATAACCATAGAATAACCTGACTAGAATGGTAACTCTCATACGCCAACTCGGACTGCGTTTAGTGACGCCTGATGACTATTCTTCGTACTAAGAAATTATTGGCGGGTAATTTAAATGTTTACTATTATTTGTTCTTGTATATTTATGATTTGAAATAGAACAAAAACACATGATTTTGTAAAATATCTTTATTAATTGTGCAAAAATACAATAAATTAAATATACATGGCACTATTTCCTATAACAATAGTATATAAATAAACATTTATTTTAAATCAAAACTTAATGAAAAGCAAAAAAGGAATAACAACATATGCATTGAATATTGCATTTTTAGAGACAAATGTGAAAATTGAAGCAATAAAATTCTAGAAATAGGTCAATGAAATATGTGAATTCATAAACATAAGTCGGAAAATCATTATGAAGAACCACAATCTTTTATTAGAAAAGAATGAATTAATTTTAACCAGGTAAAACGATACATACATAAAATAAATTTATAGACTGGTGACGTAAACTTAAATTGTGGATCTAAAACTCGAGAACATCTAATCCTCCTTGTTCTCTATTCCAAATTACCTTAATCGTTCTACAGCAAAAGCTATCAATGAATTTATAAATCATTCAATCTTTGAATCAATAAAATAATAAGGATACTCTTAAGCATTTGAAGAGAAAAAATCACAAAGTTCATTGAAAGCTTACTGTCCTGAATTATTTTTTTTTGTGTTTTATTGTAACCAATAAGCCATATTTCTCATACATAAATAAATATAATACCAGTAAAACGAGTCTTACACAAATGCCCCTATGTAAAATAATTAACATAATATATTTGTCGCAAAATAAAACCACAGATAAATATTCTAAAAAACCAAATAGTATGTAGAGTATAAACATGAAATGTAACAAGTATCATTTCAAGCAAATTTTCAATTTGTTTTAAAAAACAAAACATGACTGAAAACCTGATAAGTGCAAATAAGTCGGACTTTAATTTTAATTCGATCGTATACTAGACAAGTGATTTTCGAATCAAGATTTATTTTTCACATTCCATTTGATTTTCCTTGCAGGGAGTTTTCTATACAAATTAAAAGATTATTGAGAGTTAAAAGTTAGGTTACCTGATATTTGAAATTATATTACTAATTTAGCATTAACGAATATATTTCTAGTAATATTTGGTTAAAATTAGTTAAGAGCTTTTGCATTAACATAATAAATTTAGTTTATAGTTTCCTTCCCCTACAATCGTCTAGAGGAAACTCACTAAATAATAAATTTTTAATTTTCCTCCCAAAAAAATATTTTTGTTATCCAAATCGGTTGTGGTGATTTTGTTTGCATTTATTTACTAAAGCCAATTTTTGATTCGCTTCCAGATTTGGTTTTGATTTCTTGGGTTCTCGCTCTATGCCCTCGATATTATGCCTCAAGCCCCAATCCATTGACCATAATGGGTTTCACTAAGACTTAGTCTTCCTTTCGAAGGAGTTAATTGACATTGTGATGCTGCATTAACTAAAAACACTGTATTTACCTAAAATAATATATTTGATTAGGGTGGTATATCTTAGAATGTTTACTTTTAACTTACGTGTACATTTTTATGATGTAAGGTGAGATGGGGAAACATTTCTTGATATTATCGATGGATCTGATGCACCTAATAAACATAAATTTATATTACCATTACAACCGATTATAGCTTAATTAGATTTAATAAATCACTTGTTTTTCATGTTATGTACTAATCAAAATTGATTTGTAAATATTAATAACTTACATAATAAATGCGGGAACAATTTTCTTGCTGCAGATTGCAATGCAATGTCTCCAGAAGAATTCTCTAGAAAGTGTACCTGGCTTATGCATAACCCTAAATAAATCTTAATTATACACGTCTACTTACTGCAAATCGTTCGATCAATACATTACCTGGCATATTAATGTTATAACATCTATTTCACACTTACAAAACGTTCGAAATAACAAAAAAAAACGTGCATAAAACCACGATGCGAAGCGACGCCAGCAAAATGGCGTCGATAAACAAAAAACCAGTGATCGCAGCGCCACGCAGCGCGATTGTCGAGAACAGTCGAGAATAGTGAATGAGCGAGATAGACGACATTAGTACAAATCACCGCTTGTAGGGTGCGACTAAATAATGTTCATTGAATTTATATGGAAGTCCCATTCCTCTGATTATAACTGTATGACTTTCTTAAATTGGTTGTCTACCTAAAGCATCCCCTCCATTCACATTTATTTTTTGACATAGTGTACCTATAGTTTCCGAATTCATCAATGTCAAAATCTACCTTCCATTCTTGACGTAATGTTCCGTGTGCAACTTAAATAAATTCAAATCGCGAATGGCAAAGGGAAAATACTGTGCCACCGTTCGGTAAATCTCCACTAAGCCCTCCTCATCCCGGCATGTATTGTGGGGATTATACGCACAGGGAAAATCCGCCGCGGCAACAGTCAAGTTCTTTTTCGCTTTTTCACGTATTAGCTATACGTACGCGCTCTTCAACGGCTTACCACGTAGCCCGCACTAGAAGGTTCTGCGACAAAATCGTCATGCCCGAGTTGCCATTCGAAATGATGTCAAAAACGTATATCATGGTGCAGAAGGGAAATAGGATAGAGCGAGACGTGGCGTGCTCGCTGGTTCGAGCGTATGTGTGATGGGAAGTAAATTTTTTGATATGCAATATCGCTATAAAAATGAGTTCTTCGATATATATACATAGGATATTTTTATATATTTATGTCTGTATTTCGTATATCTTCTTGAAATACAACGGTGTATGTATGCCGTATGCGTCGGTTCTGATGAAATTGTACTAAAAAAATACTTTTGCCGACAACAAACATAACATTTGACGAAATGTACAGTCAAAGAAAAATGTGCATGGACAGTTTTCTACCGTGTAGGCAACACAAATTACAGCGAAGGTAGAGGAATATCACATTCTTAACACATCACAGTAAAGGGCAAACACTTTCTGGTCGTATGCGATAAAATTATCATTTTAAGGTATATCAAGAGAAAATATTGGAGATTTTCAAGAGTGAACATAATGATCTAAACAAATCAATTCAGACAGAAAATCATTAACAAATACATATGGTACCAGCTTTGTACCAGGTTTTGGTACAAATAACATAGAATAATTGATTGCGGTGACTTTAAGATAAATTTTCTGAGCACTTGTGACAAAGAAAACAATTTTACTAATTTGATTGACTGTTATAATTTTCAAACAACTATACGTGCACCACACGTAAAAATAATTGCTTAGACAATATATGTGTTCAGAAAGACGCAAATAACTATAAAAGTGAAGTAATTAATAATGGTATCTCGGCCCATTCCGCGCAAAAAATACAATTCTCATTTTGTACAGACAAACGTAGTGATAACACAATCCAGTATAGAGAAATGACAAAGAGTGAAAATATCAAATATTTTAAGGAGCTTTTGGGTAGGGAAAATTGGTTGGATGCAGTTAATGCTTCGAATTGTTCGGATCAGTGCGATGCCTTTATCAACACAATTATGTACAATTTTGAATTGGCTTTTCCCAGGATTAGCAAAACAATTAATTCTAATAAAATAACTAAAAATAAATGGATCACGCAAGGTATTCGAATCTCATCGCAAAAACTGAAACATCTGTATACTTTAGCATCTAATGGTGGTGAAGAAATAAATAACTATTATATAACGTATAAAAAGATCTATAAACAAGTAATTAGAAACGCTAAATTGATGTACAATAACAATAGGATATTGAATTCAGCAAATATGTCAAAATCTGTATGGAAAATTATAAACGAAAAACACAAGGACCACAATAAAGTCGATTACAAAATAATTCTTAAAAATAATGACAAATTAATAACACAACCAAGGGAATAGCCGAATATTTTAATAAGTATTTTGATACAATGGGTGATTTTCTTCCGAATGATATTAATAGATATAATTTCAACATTAAACCTAACCAGCATACATTCTTTTTGAATCCAGTTAATGAACATGAATTGCGACAAGTAATTTTAAGCTTAAAAAATAAATTTTCTGCAGGCTACTAAGGTTTATGGAAAAATTTAAATTATTTGATGATCATCAATATGGTTTTAGAAAGAGGCGTAGTACGATTTCAGCAATAACAGAATTTTTAAATGAGCTAGGTATATAAAAGCATTGATAAAGGCAACGCGTGTGCTGGAATTTTTGTGGATTTGAGCAAAGCTTTTAACCTTGTCAATCACAAGTTGCTAATTCAAAAGTTGTCGTGTTATGGAATTAGACGCAAGCCGCTGGAATGGCTCCGAAGCTATTTGAGCAATCGTAGTCAGTACGTACAGGTTAGTGACGTTGCATCGGGTACATGCATAGTGCAGAGAGAGGTGCCTCAGGGTAGTGTATTGGGACCTCTGTTGTACATTATTTTTGTAAATGATATTCCATCCGACGGCATGGACATGCTGATGATGTTTCCCATACTCTATTGTGAGTCGAGAGGAATAAATATTATTATTATTATTATTATTATTATTGAAAAATAAATTGAATAATATAAATTACATGGGACTGTATGCTATCGTTCTGTCTTAAAATGTTTTTCTTTTTACTTGTCTTCTATACTGTTCTACGGTACCTTCTGATATCAATATCCAACAATAGTCAGCCAACATTTCACTGTTCCACTTGCCCTGATAACAATGTCTTGATGAAATCTCTCGCTGTGTTAATCACTGACATCGAGATTCGGGAGAATGTAAAAGAAGTATTTCAAGACTCATGTTACAGCCCAGTTCAGGGTAACTTCTAAGAAGTTCATTAACAATTGCTATTATGTAATTGTCAGATTTTGTGTTTCCTAGAAAATTTTGAGTCACACTTTTAGCAGCATTCAAAAGCACCACTCTCCAAGTCATCTAAAGTCTCTTCAAATTGTGCATTTTATAGTAGACGTTTAATTTGGGGTCCTACAAAAGTTCCATCTTTGAGTTTTGCATTTGAAATATTGGGAAGTTTGCAGTGAAGGTATTGGAATCCGCCACCACCTTATCCACTGCTTTGACGAAATTCTTCGTCAAATCTATTTTGATATACAATGGCGGTAGAAATATTTTATCAGGTTCCACTAATGCCTTATGAAGTATATTCTTTTATCCGGGAATATACTGAGCCCTGACTGGCTAATCTTTAACAACGCAGTGGGAATTTCTCGATCGACTATCCCACTTACAGAGAAAAGAGCACTGCTTTATGTACCCCAGTTGTAAACCCGAGTAGAATTGTTACAACTTTGAGGTCAGCGCTGATATGCCATTTCTACACTTTCTAATTAATTTTGTCGAGAAGATGAGTCACATTTTCATAAGTTTCGTTCATATGGACTGCGTGGCCAACCGGAATGGATGGATAAACGTTTCTTGTGTGAAGAAGGACAGCTTTCAAAATCAATTTCGAAGCATCGATAAAAAGAAACCATTCTTCTGGGTTGTGTTGATGACCTTCTCTCAGCATCAAATCATTGACATTATTGCAGAATGAAATGCCTTCTTCGGTTGAAAAATACTGTAACAGTTCTTTCTAGCCTTTAACAGCTTCCATCCTTGAAGTTTAGATCCTACACTGAGAAAAATATTTAATAATCATAAATAAAAATATAACTATCGTAAGTAAAACGTTCAGCTGAATAGGGGACAAAAGCACAAATTACTTAGCACTAGTAAAAAAGAGATCCTAAACACTGATACTAACAAGAAGCAATATAAGTCACTTGACTACCTGATATGAATATAATGTAATGTTTAAGCTACATAATAACAACAAAGAACAAGGAAATGCCCGAATAACCTGAACAGACGTTTCAAAACAAGCTTTACAAGGATAACAATTACCCCAACTGATTGAATGGAATCCTTATACAACTTGCCGATACTCTTAAATGTTAGGGCATATATTCTAATATATTGTTTATGATATGAAGGGTGCATAGCAAAAGATGATCTACGTATGTTACCTCTGTAAAACTCATTTAAGTGGTGGAGTTGAAGCCTCAAGATGAAAGCAATTCTTCTATTTCTAACTTCTAACATAGGCATTATCGAGTATTAATAAGCAAACACCTTTATTAAGCACGGTAGATTTATCCGTCTATCGCGTGTTCGTAATTCAACACTAGTTATGACGGTTATGCGCAAAACATACTACCAAGGTTCCCCGAAAACACACGAGATGCAGCAAAACTCAAATAATCATAGTTGTGGCAAGTTGTTTCCTATTTAAGAAAATACATGAGTTTAATAGCGATCAGCATTGTTGTTACTTCTGTTAACCATGTGCTGTAGTTATACAGGGTACAGTACCAAATAGTCACAAGTAATATGTTACTTACAACATATCAACAGTTTGATTACGATTATTACACAAGAATTTGTCAGGTACGCTGTACAATAGCCGATAATAAGAACATTATTTACAGTAAGAACTAGGATTCAGGAAACTGCGTTTAGTTGCAGGTATTAATTGAGGAGAATAGTTGCAAGTAAAACTTTGTCTATTGTAAATGAGTTTTTAATAATAATAATAATAATAATAATAATAATAATAATAATGTTTATTGTCATTCGTTCGTACGAATATCGACATTGTCAATAAGCATATAAATACATTCACATATATATTATAATAAAACAGACATACATATCGGAGACAGACAGAAAATTAAAAACTATGCACCTAGATACTCGTGTATACTATAAAACGTGTTGTCCAGCAAATAATTAACTACCGCCCTTCTAAACAAGTTAAGTGAAGATATGTCCTTTATTTGCTTCGGTAGTTTGTTAAAACATGATACAGTCCTATAATAAGCTTACTGTTCAAACTAGAGCAGTGTTGTTCCCACCTCAAATCACAGTCGACAAGAACACCCAGAAACTTACAACAAGAATTCTGAGATATCGACTTACCGTTGCATTTGATATATGGACTAAGAGCATTACGCCATTTATGATTCGATTACATACGCATTCGCTCCGATTTAAAATATAGTACTTCCGTTTTTTCTGCATTCAAGGTGAGCCCCTGGCTCCCGCACCACGCTATCATTTCCCTGATCGTACTGTTAGCTATATTTGTGACCTGTTCAAACGACCCTACTATAATGCAGCTGGTATCATCAGCATACTGCGACAACACACAATTGCTAAGGCTCAAAGAAAAATCATTAACATATACGTTAAATAATTGACCCTTGTGGCACGCCATGCGTCACACTCCAGCACTCGGAATAAAAAGACCGCTCAACACCATCCCTGACACCTGTGATACTAACTTGTGACTTTCGGTTTGACAAAAATGATCTAAACAGATCCTGTGCAATGCCACGCCCACCCAACCTTGATAATTTTTCAAGTAGAATGTTATGATCCAGGGTGTCAAACGCTTTACTTAGGTCAAAGAACAATCCCACTACATTCTCCCTACCATCTAAACCATTGTAAATAGCATTTAATGCATTGTTAATTGCGTCACACGTTGATTTATCAGCAACAAATCCGAACTGACTGTTACTCAACAACTTGTTGATGATCCCCGTTTATCAAGTAAACACTTTACTTAACCCATTTTTCTCAGTGTAGTATTTCGGCTTGAGTTTTTGACAAATTCAGATCACGCAAAAGGTCATTTAATCCTGACCGATTTCTGAGGTGTGAGGTAAGTGAGGTAAGTGAGGTCCCTCTTCTAGAGATGACAAATATTCATCATCGCCAGTCGATAACTCGGAAATTTATTTCTCTGCATCTGTAATGGCATATTCTCCACTCGAAACACCTACAGGTCTTGGTATTGGCAAGGCTTCTGAATGAGGTACTGGACGAATAACAGAAGACTCACTAGCGTAACTAATCTTGTTTTTTTTTCTGCTGGAGAACTCGAAAGTTTTCGTGCAGCAATCAGACAAATGGTCCGTTTGTTCACAACAAATCATAGGTCTTGCAAATGGCATATAAGATCGAGGGAAGTAATGAGTCGTTGTAAATTTAATTTTTCACTTGATAAATAAACTGCACGATCATTTGGCTTTGTGAATACACAACCGCCCGTGATTGGCTTCACCACTCAATATTGTCAGGATCCTCCACTGCAATATCACTATACTAGGCTTCGAACTTGATGTTATCATTAATTCGAATTGATGTAAATTAATTATGTGAGGGCAAACTTGCTAAACAGAAAATAAACATGATTTGCATCATGCTCCGTATAATCAAATATGTATATACCTAAATAATATGAAACCGTACGCTTAGTGATTAGTTAAAACGACGATAGTGAGAAGCTGAAACTAGCGGCAACTCGACCATTATCGTTATTCGTACATACATCCACTAATGTGCGCGTTATAACTTCGGCTAGTCTGTATTTTCGCGTCCAGCGCGTGTTCACGGCATTGCTTCGTTTGATTTCAGTTATCGATTACCGCGGATGTAGAGTTTAAAGCCCCGTTTTGCGAACGCCAAGCGGTGATTAATTGAATAGTTAACGACGAATGCCTTTGTAACTTTCGTACGGATTTTAACGAAACGCTGCATCTGAAACTGGAACCGAATGTTTCTAGAGGGCTTTGTGTTGTTCATACGATGTCAGCCACAGGTTTTCAGGAAAATTCTTAACGAATCAGATACATATTCCTATTTATTGATGAAATATTTCTATTTGTTTTAAAACCTTAAAAAATATCATACAAACGTTTTATGTTGAAAGTACACAAATGGCAATTAAAAATAATTAAAAAATAAGTCAACATCCATCCATTATTTATTCCATCTTATTTAATAATACACAATGAGGAATGGATTTCATAAAATCGCCCTTATTAAGCTCAGAGTAGACGGTAAAAAAAATGATATTTTTCTCTAAAGGTCAAATTGATGAAATTTTATTGTAGTAAATTCTTATCCTTTAACCTTTCACTCCTGTTTCCAAACGCCTACTTCAAATAATCTTTCCTTTCTTCCATATAGTCATGCCTTTTTTTTATTCGAAATTATTTCGTTTATATTTACACACAGTAAGGCATTTTTTTACACTATTTAACTGACTAGAATACAAGTAGATATCAGCCATCTCCTTTTGTCGATGCTTAGAAGTGTATACACTACCGTTTTCCTGCCTGTAGGCAGGCAAAAATGTCATTAAAGGTTGGCCACACTAGATTCCAGATGACAGACATGTCATTAAGCTACTATTCAACCATGCTAAGATGAACTGGTGTCTTCATTTATTTATTTATTTATTTTTAATTTGGGAAGCTAACAGGCGAACCCAAAAGAGCTTCCACAAATATACACATATATTACAGTACTATATGTATAATACAGTTTAATATATAATTAATATTTAATTCCACAATAATAAAGCTAATACAATAGAAAAAAAATTAGAGTAATATAGTGCGGTAACGGTGGACAACAGATGATTTATATTGCCGTAGACTCTGATGAAATATATCAATATCATTGACAGTATTATTATATGTGAGGGTGGTTCGGTAAATAGGTGAATTTAATCCAATATTAGTTCTCTGAATTTCGCAGTAAAATGTACCAGATATTCGAGAATTCAATCTCGGGACAGTAAAGTTCAAAGATGCGATGAGGCTAGGACATTGATTATATATAATATAGATAAACCACGTCCATAAGAGGCAATGGCAACGCTTAAATTTGAGCTTTTGGACCACGCCGCTATAAGCCGCCACTGTTTCCTGGTTCAAAATATAAGTGGGATATCTAAGATCTCAACCTATGTTAACTCAGTAGCTTAAACAGTGTTACGCTTCTGAATAACGGGTGGTGCTATTTACCACGCATATACATTGCCCGCGCCTTATATGAAATATTCAAATTGTTAAACTTAATAATTGTAAGAAAATGCAGACAAACTATGGATACATTCATGCCGCAATTGTTATTATTATAATATTGTTATCATGCTACCATGCTTACCAGTGTAAAGCAAATAGCTCTATCTATCTACAATATAAAATAAATCGTACAGGGCGTATAATCGTAAGGTGAAAATCAGTATAATAAGTCTATGTTTACGTTCGATTTTGGACCGATATAGAAATACTTTAATTTTTATTTTTTTATCGTAAGTTTGAATAAATAGTATTAATAAAGGTTTATTTACATAACATTATTAAGTTCTCACTCCGGTTTTTCTCTGAAAAAGTATGAAACAACCACAAAAACATTTTTCCTCTTAAAAAAGTCTGTGTAGATTTTAAGACATAATAACTTATTGAGCCAAGAACATGTGTTTTCATAACGTCCACTTTTTCCTAGGCGACGATATTCCCGCATGTTGTGATAACGTAGGTATATGTAAAAAAATATTTTTTTCTATTTGTTCGAAGTAAGGATCTCACTCGATCTAAGATCTAAGGGTCTGTTATTTATGAAGTAAGCTCTTTATAATTTTAATTAGATATTATTTTGTTTCATTTGAAAGCAAGACATATTATTTTGAAGTTTTACTTTTCAAAGCTATAACATTTTTGAAACTAACTAATTTGATATAGTGCGCATATGATTTCCTCTCAGAAAGTATACACAGAATAAGATATGACAGCTGTATGAGCAGCATCAATTTTGTATACAGGTAATTCCGAAAAAAACGATTAAATTTCTTTTTTTTTGCTCAAATTGAGCGAATCTTTATAATTGGACATAGCGTTAAATTTGAAACAACATTTTCTAATAAAAGAATCTTCTAAATCCAAAAAATGAGATACTTTACTCTTAGCGTTGTTTCATACTTTTGACCTTCCCTTATATACAATTAAATTTTAGGCAGTTTTGATGAGGGTTATTTTAGTTTCTCGACATGCAGAGGCAATTTGTAAGAAGAAATATTTACTAAATTCAAAGACAAACAAATTTTACAAATGATGCGCCCGTTCTACCGATCACTGTATGTTATATATTCCTTTCTTTTTTTTCTTTTATATTATTATGTTATTTATTTATTATATTATATTTATTTATAAAAGTTATGTAAAATAATTAGTACTTCAACTTTTATTCACAACTTTTTCTCCTACTAATAAAAGCAGCAAAATGATCCTTACTTGCGCTCACCCTGTATATATTATAAAGTATTTAGTAAGCCATTAGTTTGGTTTTATTGTAATAATAAATAAGGTTAAGGTATATACATTTTGATTTAAAATTATTAGTTGAAACACAATGTATACTCGATATATTTACCGGCATATATCACATTTTTAACATCTGTTTATTACTTTTTACGTATCCAGATTTACATACGCAAAAAACCACCTTTGTTTTTTGTTCCGTAGATATACAAGTTGTAAATTCAATGAATGTGCCACTCTCCGCTGGAGTACGCCTATGTAGTTAGGTTTTCATAAATGCTAAAATAAATCTAACGAAAAATTTAATTTGAATATGTAGATATAAGCGACATCTAGTGACACTTTAATTGACTATTTTCATAAAGTGGCTGTTGGTATATCTATATTATATATAATCAATGGGCTAGGACTATTAAACAAGTTATTCACTAATTTATAAAGCACTACCAATCCGTTAACGTGACGTCTGTTTTCAAGGGTAAGTAGATTATATCCCGAGAGATCAACATTGTAATTGTAGCTAGGAGTGAAAAATAAAAAAATTTAAATATCTAACAAATTTTTTCTGCACTTTTTCAATCCTATAAATGTATGATTTATACAAGGCATTCCAAATGATACTACCATAATCGAGCGTATTAATTACTAGAGATTTATAAAGGCTAATAATACATTTTATGTTTTGAAAGGGTTTTGATATACGAATTATGAAACAGAGATTTCTGAATGCTTTTCTAACTATGTTATCAATATGAAACTGAAACGATAATTTGGAGTCAAAAATTAGGCCAAGATCATTAATTTGCATTTCATTGCACTTAGTATTGATAAATAGATATTAAACTAGAAAGAAAATTACAGAAAAAGATTTATTCTCGGAAACGTCAAAATACTAAGGTATGTAACATGTGTGCCAACTTGTGCTGTCAAATCCCTAGTGTCAAAATTTCTTTTCTATTTTCAATTCAAAATTAAGATTTGTCGGCCCAAAAAACATTGTGTATCACACGGCCAGAAACTCTTTTGTGAGTATTCGTACTTGTGGGCCTCGGCTACTGCCTCGGGCCACAAACCGTACTCATACTCGCAAAACTGTAGTTTCTGGCCTAGTGAAACAAATAACTATTTACTTTGCAATGATATCTCGATTTTGAAACTTTGGGGTTAAGCATAGTTGGCTATGATCTCTTTGAAAAAAAATAATTTCAACTACGGCGCCCTTCCGGTTACATGGAAAGTCATGGCTAACTTTGATATTTGAAGTAGAAACCTATATTTTTTAGTACATTTCTGGGTGCTGATGCTGCTAGGAATTTTTTTAAGCCAATTTTATAAAACATCTACTTACCAATCGCTTACCGTTTCCAAGTTAGTTTGTTCTTATACCTATCTCTAACGGTTCTTTTAGAACTAGGGATTTTCAGAAAATGTAATTTTCTAAGGAGAAATTTAATGGTTTTGCTTCCTTATGAACCAAATGAAGCCTTAAATTTGTTTAATAAGCTTAACTTAAACTCCAGTTGTGGTTCAGATGACATTGGCAATAAAATACTAGTTCAGTATAAACATTTATTAGTTGAACCAATTACATACTTAATAAATAAATCATTTGAATCAGCTATCTTTCCGGATAAATTCAAGATATCAGCAGTTCTACCTTTACACAAACGAGGAGATCCGACGTTGATGAATAATTACCGATCAATATCTTTAATACCTTCTATGTCAAAAGTTTTAGAGTATGCCATGAAATTCAGGTTAGACACATATTTAGATAAATTCGAAATATTACATCAGTTTTAGCCTGGTTTCAGAAGTGGTAAATCAACGATTACAGCTTCAATAGATTTTTATAATAAAATTCTTTATACCTTAGAAGAAAAACAATGCCCTATTGGAGTTTTCTGTGACCTCACAAAAGGGGGGTGAAATGTAGGAGGAGGTCACATTCTTTACCAGTAACGCTAGGTATACCTCAGGGTTCGATACTGGGTCCTACTTTATTTTGGAAGTAGTAATGCAGTTGAGCTCCTAAGAGCGAAAAAAAGTGAAATATGTAATTCAATGAAACAATATTTGGAAAATTGTGATTTTTATTTTTTTTTAAATATGTTTACAAAAATTTGCATACAGCCTCAGAATTGAATTCTAAGCTTTCTAAGTTCTAAACTTTTTCAAATAACTTTTTTCGATATTATGTCATCTAACCTCACGTTTTGGAAATTCATGGCATATTTTTTAAATTTACTGCCATACTAGTGGTCACGTGACGTGTGTCAAAATAGATTTTGGGGTTTCTAGACATGCACAACCTATCCCCCAAAAAAGGTTTTAGTATATTTTAACAATAAAAAACTTTCCCATATGTTACAATATTTATGCCGGTCACTGTATATACTTTACTGAGGTTCATAGCAGATTAAAGTACGGCGTTACTATACGGGACAATTCGCCAGTCGCAAAAAGAGTATTCACTTCTCAAAAACGAATATTGCGTAATATATAGGGTACAAGTTCTAGAGATACCTGCCTACCTTTATTTCAAAAATTTAATGTGCTGACACTGCCTGCTATGTTTATATTGGAGAGTGTTCTGTATATATTTCAAAATCTAAATAGTTATGACAGATTCTCTAATTTACATAATTACAACACAAGAAACAAAGTCAATATCATACCTCCACAACATGGTTTAAATATGTCGCACAAGAGCTTTGTTAACATAGGACTGAAAGTGTATAATACATTACCTGAAGTAGTTAAGGCATTAAACTTTAGAAATTTTAAAAATAAAATTAAGCATGGGCTCCAAAATATGATTTTATATAATGTAAATGATTATTTTAGTTTAAACTCTGAAGAATATTATATATAATTTTTTTCTGTAACGTTTCTTTATATGTACTTTCATGTATGTTTATGAAGGAAAATAAATATTATTATTATAAAAAAAAGTATTTAATTAATAGTAGGTGTGTAACGACGTTTTTCTGGGTTTTGGATGTTATTAGTTTTCGGATATTTCAAAATGCAACGGGATTATTCTTGCTTTTGAAATTTTGCGCGAAGTATACTTCTTATCAGATGGTCAATAGTCAACTCACCTTACTTCTCTGCTTAAAGGTTGCATACACGAGCGGCGGTCCTACGTAGAGATGCAGCAAGGTTCGTGCGAGTGCGGTAGTTGACAGTTGTATTCGCGCTAAATTGTTTACTGTCGCGTATCTCAACGTCGTACAATAAATGATTTAAAATCTACCTAATTTGAAGTAGCTTCAGTTCGTGAGTGTAATTCCAGGATTCTAATATATTTGTACGCGACAATGTGATGTAAATCAGTGAAACAAACAAGTGGTTTTTTTGTGTTTTATTCCTTCAACAACAATGACACAGGGGACAAAAAAAACGTTGTACATACGAAAACAGGTGAGTATTTACAAGTTTACATTTAATAACATAAACAATATTTTCTCATATTATATTTACAATCGGTGATTTATGACAAAGCGATTGTGGAATTACTAGTGAAAAATATTGAATATAAACAGCGGCAAATATACAAGGCCTTTCATACGAAAATTAACAATGATAAGCAATAACAGATTTAACGACGAAAAATATATATACAGGTATATACATGTGAGGGGCGCCGGCAAGTATTATATCAAAATTCAAAATGCAAAATACACAATATACAGGGTGTATTAAAAATAACATGTAAGTAATTGCAAAAACAGATTACCTTGTGCTGCCGAGACGGAGGTGTACGCCGGGTTACCTGTGACAAACGGTCGGGGTGGGTTACCTCGTGTCACCCTCAGGACGACTACGACGCGTAACCGGGCGGAGAACGAAAATTAGGTTGTGCCACCCCTAAGGTCGGCTACAATCTCTAATCGAGCGGGCAACGGAAGGCCACGTCGTGTCACCCAAGGGACGACTACGATCTATGACCCACCGTCGACAGAAGCTAGGCTGTGTCACCCAGAAGACGACTACAGTCTCTAGCTACGCGGTGAGAGGCGGAAGCTATCGTCGTGTCACCCAGCGGACGACTACGATCTAACAGCCTGCGGAAAGCGGGAGCTAGGCTGTGTCACCCAGAGGACGACTACAGTCTCTAGCTACACGGAGGAGACGGGAGGCTATCGTCGTGTCACCCAACGGACGACTACGATCTAACAGCCGGCTATCGTCGTGTCACCCAGCGGACGACTACGATCTAATAGCCTGCGGAAAGCGGGAGCTAGGCTGTGTCACCCAGAGGACGACTACAGTCTCTAGCTACGCGGAGAAGACGGGAAGCTACCGTCGTGTCACCTAGAAGACGACTACGATCTAGTAGCCTGGGAGGTCGGGATCTGCCTACCTCGATCGCATTAAGCGGACGCTCTTATATACTATTCCGAGATCCCCACGCGAGCGGCGTTGGTGGGGAACCAAGCGTGCGTACATTGAACGTGCGGCGCGAGTGGGGACGCGAGCAATTGAACTCGGTGAAATGAATACGCGCGTCGGCAAACCAAGAATTAAATAAAAGAATTTAAATTAAAAGCGGCAATAATGCAATCAAAACATATAGAAAAATCAATTTACGGAAATTAAAAATTTATTTAATATAAATGCTAACTGAAATTGACTATTAAGTTGATTTTTCTATAAACGGTACGTTACACACCCCCCTCACTTATATTAAAGAAATACAATTCATGGCGGTTTCAGGATCTTCTGTGGTACCATGCTTCATCTTCAATAAAAGTGCTTCTCGGATGGTCATGCGAACGTGCTTGTCTCCAATGAGGACCACGGTGGTGCGACTGTGATGTCTCTTCCATGAGGGTTTACCACGACGCCTGTGATGCTTCACCCTGTGCGGTTCCAACCCTTTAGAAATCCCTGATTTGGAGGCGGATTGTCGTTGGCTCACGGAAACCGGCGGCCGGATGCCAGTTATGACGGTGGACACAGCAACGACTTCCTCATCGGCGGGGTTTCCACTTGAAATTGACGATCAGTGGCATCATCTTGACGTGGACCTTCTCTTGGACGTTTTCCGACTGAGTTCTGTAACATAACTCGACGCTTAGTTACCTTACATGGCCCCTCAAGCCTTGGAGCTGGCTCTTCGGAAATGTTTTCGGCGGCTGCGGACACAACACACCTTCTGGAATGGACTATTTGCTCTGTCGCGGAACAACACTCTTGGTACGGCAAATTGTCCGGTTTCCTTCGACGGTGGAAGCTTTTCACCGATTTGGTTCGAATAGAAACGGCGGAATCGGTTAATTTGCTTCCCTTTGGCTTGAAATCACCAGTGTCCTGCTTTCGGAAGACTTTTGGCGGACCGGTGGACATGGACTGAGTCTTGTTCGACGAATACTTCCTTGGATTGCAAGATTTACAACGTTTGACGTATTCGCGAACGTCATGGAATATTCCTGGCCAGTAGAATCGTTTGGCGGCTCGTGTGATACTCTCAGCGACGCTTGAATGACCTTTGCTGGGTATCTCATGAATATCTTTGAGCACGCGGTTACGTTCTTGGAAGGGAACACACAGCTTCCAAGTCCCTTCATCGTCTGGCTTGGAATTTCCAGGAAAATTGCGGAAAAGGACGCCTTTCCAAACGGCAAAATCGGGATTTTCCGCTGGTTTCTTCTGGACGGCCTTCAATTTCCGGAGATACCAATCATCGCTCATTTCGGACTTAGCGCACATCAGGTAGGAGTCTTCCTCATTTCTGCAACTTGTACTTACGCTAAGTTTCTTTGTAGACACATCAATCCAGGCATTGAGCATCTGCAGGACATTGACTCCCAAAATCATTGAATACACGGTACGGGGTAAAACGAAGAATGGTGCGGTTATGCGCACGGATTCAATGTGAATTGGAATGTCTAGCACTACGTGGACCTTCACCACGTTGTTGTTCGCCAACTGGATCCTTCTCGGACGAACATTCTTGCTCTGAATACCTTCCTTTAGAAGACGGTTTGCGATCTCTTGAGAAATAAATGATATTGTTGCTCCAGTGTCTACAAGAGCTTTTATTTCTTCATCCAGAACCTTTACACCTGTCCAAATTCGGTTCTCTCGTCGATCGGATTTCGGATCGAATTCGGAAGACTGCTGTCTTTCTCGGACGCAATTTAGATGGGTAGAATTTCTCACAGTATCGCCTGAACAACTGCAATCTTTACTGCTGATATTCAACTTACCACATCTTGAGCAAAATAAAAACGGTTTGTTTCGGCATCCTATGCGGCTGTGACCCTCTTTACCACATCGCCAACATCGTCGCTCTGGATGCGACAATTTCTCTTGAGAGGTACCACCATTGGTATCTCTTCGGACGGGTCTTGGCGACGTAGCTTTTGCCATCGGCATCGCGGCATCTTGTCTGCCTGAATCAGACGTTGACGGCTTCGCCGCGAACCTTTGATCCAGTTTTCCGTTGCGGGTTTGCTCGGTACGGATGGATTCGTATTCAGCCGCTTGCCTATACAACTCTTGCAGTGTGAAAATGCTGTTTCGTCGGATATACAACTTGTATTCGGGGTCCATGTTGTTGTACACCCGTTCTAGCTTCTCTCTCTCCGACATTCTTTTTCCCCTGCGTATCAGGGTTAAAATCGCGGTCGCGAAACCTTTAAATAACTCGCGCGGTCTTTGATGTCTGGCGCGCACTTCCTCCTCTATCATATAATCGTAACGGGGCGGTAGATACTGTAATTTGAACTCATCAAGGAAATCCTTCCACGTTGCCCACAACTCACGGCCGTTCCTATACCATAACAATGCTTTACCGCGGAAAAGTTCCGGCAACGCGATAAGCATTTCCCTGTCGGACATTTCGTAAGAGGATTGCAATTCTTCAATCCTCTCCAAGAAAGAAATAGCATCACCGTCACCATTGAATTGCGTACCCCATTTTCTTACCCTGTCGCATATCTGTGCCGCGGATACAGGAATATTACCTTCTGCAGGCGGGTCATCGGCGGCTTGATTGCCCGCTTGCGGCAATAAGTCACCACGGCTTCTCAGGTAAGTCACAAATCGACGTCGTAACCCGTCTAATGTTCCTGCAGTTTCTAAGCCTAGTCCTTTCAAATCGCTTCAAGATTAGGCTTCGGGAGTTTATACACCCATGATGTTGTTTGCGGTACTGCTTCCGGTGGCGGTACTGTTTCCTCAGCCTCAGCCATTTTGCTCTTGTAATTTACTTGATTTTGTCGTGAAAGAAACTTTCTCTAAACGGTAATTTCGGTCGGTACGCTGTGGTAACAAATAAAATTTCTCGGGGACCACAACGATGTAAACGGTTTTCTGTATCAAAGTTAGGAATAAAACTCTTGACGGTTAAAAAAAATGTTTTAAAACTGTCCCTGCTCGGGCGCCAATTGTAACGACGTTTTTCGGGGTTTTTGGATGTTATAGTTTTCGGATATTTCAAAATGCAACGGGATTATTCTTGCTTTTGAAATTTTGCGCGAAGTATACTTCTTATCAGATGGTCAATAGTCAACTCACCTTACTTCTCTGCTTAAACGGTTGCATACACGAGCGGCGGTCCTACGTAGAGATGCAGCAAGGTTCGTGCGAGTGCCGGTAGTTGACAGTTGTATTCGCGCTAAAATTGTTTACTGTCGCGTATCTCAACGTCGTACAATAAATGATTTAAAATCTACCCTAATTGAAGTAGCTTCAGTTCGTGAGTGTAATTCCAGGATTCTAATATATTTGTACGCGACAATGTGATGTAAATCAGTGAAACAAACAAGTGGTTTTTGTGTTTTATTCCTTCAACAACAATGACACAGGGGACAAAAAAAACGTTGTACATACGAAAACAGGTGAGTATTTACAAGTTTACATTTAATAACATAAACAATATTTTCTCAATATTATATTTACAATCGGTGATTTATGACAAAGCGATTGTCGGAATTACTAGTGAAAAATATTGAATATAAACAGCGGCAAATATACAAGGCCTTTCATACGAAAATTAACAATGATAAGCAATAACAGATTTAACGACGAAAAATATATATACAGGTATATACATGTGAGGGGCGCCGGCAAGTATTATATCAAAATTCAAAATCCAAAATACACAATATACAGGGTGTATTAAAAATAACATGTAAAGTAAATTGCAAAACAGATTACCTTGTGCTGCCGAGACGGAGGTGTACGCCGGGTTACCTGTGACAACGGTCGGGGGTGGGTTACCTCGTGTCACCCCTCAGGACGACTACGACGCGTAACCGGGCGGAGAACGAAAGATTAGGTTGTGCCACCCCTAAGGTCGGCTACAATCTCTAATCGAGCGGGCAACGGAAGGCCACGTCGTGTCACCCAAGGGACGACTACGATCTATGACCCACCGTCGACAGAAGCTAGGCTGTGTCACCCAGAAGACGACTACAGTCTCTAGCTACGCGGTGAGAGGCGGGAAGCTATCGTCGTGTCACCCAGCGGACGACTACGATCTAACAGCCTGCGGAAAGCGGGAGCTAGGCTGTGTCACCCAGAGGACGACTACAGTCTCTAGCTACACGGAGGAGACGGGAGGCTATCGTCGTGTCACCCAACGGACGACTACGATCTAACAGCCGGCTATCGTCGTGTCACCCAGCGGACGACTACGATCTAACAGCCTGCGGAAAGCGGGAGCTAGGCTGTGTCACCCAGAGGACGACTACAGTCTCTAGCTACGCGGAGAAGACGGGAAGCTACCGTCGTGTCACCTAGAAGACGACTACGATCTAGTAGCCTGGGAGGTCGGGATCTGCCTACCTCGATCGCATTAAGCGGACGCTCTTATATACTATTCCGAGATCCCCACGCGAGCGGCGTTGGTGGGGAACCAAGCGTGCGTACATTGAACGTGCGGCGCGAGTGGGGACGCGAGCAATTGAACTCGGTGAAATGAATACGCGCGTCGGCAAACCAAGAATTAAATAAAAGAATTTAAATTAAAAGCGGCAATAATGCAATCAAAACATATAGAAAAATCAATTTACGGAAATTAAAAATTTATTTAATATAAATGCTAACTGAAATTGACTATTAAGTTGATTTTTCTATAAACGGTACGTTACAGGTGCTGAAAAACAATTTTAACTTTAAGAGCATAAATAATGCAAAACTATGTGGCCAAGTATGTATGTAACTTAAATAACCAATAAGAAGTGAAATATAACTTTACAAAGAACCTAATAGTTCAGCTTTGGACGAAGCAAACAGATTAGTTAGAATGATTTTGGGAAATACTTTTGACGGAATCACTCCAAACTACGCATTTTCTTGCAAAAAAAAAATACTAATTTTGTCAACGTGGATAAATTGTTGATTTAATTTTCGGCGATGTTAACGGGAAAAAAAAAAATAAACATTTTTTGACTAGGATATAATTTAAATTTACAAATACAATGGAATTTAATTTCAACCTGTGTCAGCAGGATTTCAAACGAATTCCTTTTTCGAGGCATTTAATTTCACTTCAGAAAATGCGTTATTTACCTTACGATGTTTACCTTGGGGTCGAGATTAATATCTAAGCCTCTGGATATTATTTGCATTACTAGAACACAGATGCCGAGAATTGCGGATTTAATTATAACCGTAGCTTGTCTGACATGGACAAAAAGTCAACAAGCGAAAATAGAATTATAAAATAGGATAGTTAATGAAGAATTTTTCATTAATAAATTTTCCAAGTAAATACGTAAAATCACTTTCCTCAATCACTCGAATAATAAGTGTGAAATAAAAAATATACATATTTAAAATTTGCATATTTGCAAGATACTATTTCTCAGATCCGTATAAAGCAATACATTCCGAAAATTTTATTCGCATCGATTGTGTCCTTCCATATATACATCATTCGCTGACGGATATTGAGCACATATTGTAAAAAGTTTACTACATACGGGTATTACTATCGTAAAAGTACATTATTTGATGTTTGTACCGATGTGAGTGTGCACCTACACATCCCGCAGATTGTTACGGATGCTATCATTATTTTTTTTTTGTCCGCCTAGTTTCGACGTTTTAACCAACCCCCCCATTTCAATTCCAAAGGCTCTGCAGCTTTGGTAATATCTTTAAAGCAAATACCAACAGGAGGAGCGAAAAGAAAATTGATGTTTTGTTAGAATTCGATTACTTCTGTAATAAAATAGGAGCCCCATTGTGTAGGGTATCTTTTACGTCGCGTAACATTAAATGGAATCTTGTTTGATTTTATCTTGTCTATAGGAAGAGTATATTTACAGTTGTCCTCCATTATAACAGAAAAGAAAATCCAATTTTACACTAGATTTAATGGATGCGTTTTTGCTTTAAAATTTAAATTACTTGCTTCGAAACTCCGAATATTTATTTATTCTTGGTATGTTGCACAGAGAGAAATATATGTAGTAGCTAAAATTCTTACTCATTACAAATACTACAAACTATTGGACTATAATTTGTTACCTAAATTTCCGGCACCGAAAGTGACGGTCGAGTACCGTGAAAAATCGCGAGGTAAGAACTCAAAATAAAAAGACAAAAGGTGATGCACTTCCGTTTTACAAACCTTCGAAGAAGTGGGTGGATAATCGGCAATCATGCACGGTGCCAGCCGGCTCGTCGGCGAGGGGTGGGTTGATAGAAATACAAACCCAATTACTTACCCTGTCAGCGCCCCTGCTGGATACTAGCAGGTAATTGAAAAGATTTCAAATAAAAAGTCGAGCAGTAAAACGGTTTGCAAAAAAAAAAACTCATACACAAAAAAAAATAAAAGAATGAATTCACAGATAAAACAGTTAAACTTTTATTAATAAAATGGTTAATAAAAAATGTTGTATTATTGACATAAAAAATCAAATAATAAATCTGATACTCTCTATCAGTAAACGTTAGTAACGAGTGTCAAAAAAGAATAAAATATGACGTAAAATTCAAGAAAATAAATATGATACTCTGTATCAGTAAACTTTAATAACGACAAAGAAAATAAGAATGAAATATTGTCATAAAATTCAAGAAAATAACTATGATACTCTGTATCAGTAAATGTTAATAATGACAATAAAAATAAGAATGAAATATTGTAAAACTATAACAGAGAATCCTGCGGTAGGATTCGGACACCGAACGCTTTGGCCAACGCAATCAGTTTACACACGTTGTATAAAGAAAATTCTTAGGCTAAAAGTTAATTTTAAACTTAAGAAAAGTTTTACAGTACAAAAAAAAACTATTAAAATAAAACTAAATATTTTTCTTGATTATACTAGTGGTGAATGAACCACCCTGTATATTACAGCCCGATATTTAATCGGTTGATGTTTTAAATATATTTTGAAGTCGTTAAAAAAAATGAAAAGCTATCTGAATATTAAAGTTAACTATTTTTCTGAACTAAATGATATCCTCCGATCCTTGGTATAACATAAAAAATTACAGTACCGTTGAATAAAAAAATTAAAAAGTGATCAGGGTTAGTTATTTACTAAAAACAATTTTTAAACGCAGACAAAATTTACAAATAAAAAAAGAAAACGTGCAAACTTAGCTCTTTGTTCTCAAACAGCTAGTACGGCCTTGGAAATCCTCTCCAATCCGAACAGATCGTAGCCTCTGGGCTGACTTGGTAATGCCCGAAGCAGATGGTCCACTGACTTTCTAACGGAGGTAGATAGGATTCTCCGAAGGGACTTAAAAAGGTCGCAAAAGTTCTCAGCCGCACGGGGTGTTCCAAATCTCACACAAAACGAAGATACCGAAATTCAAAGAAATAAGGGGTATTGAAAAAAACCTCTAAAAACACAGAAACCTCAAAGTTAGTGATTTAAAAGAAATAACAAGATCTGCTTACCGTTAAAATAACGAGGTTTTACAACGAAGAGAAGAAATAAACAGAATGGCGTTGCAGAAGCGTGGTTCTCAAATTATATCCCGAATTTATCGGACCCATCAGTCGTGATATTCACAAAAATTCCATACCAAACACAAGCGAAGATACGGCCAATGATTATTTCAAGCAATCTTCCAATTAAAATCCGCAGATGTGTGAAAATCCCAAAATTTCCAAAATAGGAAGATATTCGTAAGAACACGTCTCAACCACAACCCAGAAAGGCCAGCAAGCCGGAAAGAAGCGGAAGCAAGAATACGTCATCCAACCAATCAGAAGACAGATAAATAAAATAAGAAAACAGACATAGAGCTGCCCTCTAACGTCGAAAAGATGTAAACACAGAAAAGAATGGTCTAAATAGACGGTCGATTGGGCAAAACTAACAGATCGATCAATGCGTGGGAATCGATAATACTGGCATAATGCATAACGAACAAACCTTGCGAACCTAGAAATGAAAACGTCATCTGTCAAAATGTGAATTGAAGGAAGTTACTAAAATTGAAAGAAATTAAACGAAAATCTAAGACCGTATTAAGTATGAGGAAATTAACTGTAAGTAAATGAGACTAAAAGATACAAATTCTATCTAGACCGCACTAACATGGGGAAGAAAACACAATTTGAAAGCCAAAAATTAAACGATAAAGTTTACGTTGAGGAATTACAAGACGTAGGAGCATCTCTGAAAGTAAAAGAAGGTAGAGTACGGAAATAGGGGAAAATAGGATTACAAAAGCTTGTCGAAAAGACTAGCGGAGAACTAATTCGAGGTAAGCGAAGTAAAAAAACCGTAACAAATTATATTTCTAATGTCGTTTTGACATTTGTCATTTTCTGATAGTTTTTAGCTTAATACTGCTAAATTATGTACACATTGCGAGAAAAAATTTTAATAATAAAATGTAACCAAATAACACCAAATGTATTCCAGAATATTTTTGGCAACATGAAACGTCAAATTGCGTTATGACAGAATGGCGACCATTTTGAATAGTTGTAAATCATAACTAAATAAAATTTCTACAAATAAGTTATTTGCCTTAGCTGTTTGATCAATATCCCATCTTTAAAGTTATTTTAGAAATTAATAATCCAATTGTATTTGTTATTAATTTCTTCACGCATCGCTCGACAATAAATTTTGACAGTGACAGGTGAATAACCTATATACTATTTAATCTATACCCCCATTTCAGGAAAGCGAAATATCATAATTCATAGGAGAATGAATAGAAGTCTGTAAGGTAAAGTCAGGTAAGTGTGTAGTAAAAATTGCATAGTGTGAAGGAAATGTAACACTGTTCACATAATAAGACATTTTGATAAATTTTATACATGGAAGTACGTAATGTATGCCCAGTTGTAAGCCTTCAATAGATAGGCTTTTTATAATTATCAACGGTTTACTAGAAAAAAAAAGAAATTTTAAACAGTGTCAATACTACACACTTACCCAGCAAAATGGGGTAAGTGTGTAGTCGTTCCGCATTTTATATATTAATAGCATTATCCTTTAGTTCGGCCAAGTGTGTAATACTATACTGATGCCTTTTTAATAAGGTATGATAAATTTACAAGATATCTAAGTTATTACACGTTAGCAGATGTGAATTTTTATTTGTAAAATTAGTATGAAGTTTAGTACAGTAGTAATATAACAGAGGACATCCTTATTTTAATGTTAAAAATAAATATAGCCAATCTACACACTTGCCCCGGTTACACACTTACCTGACTTTACCTTATTTATTAATTATTATTATGAGAGCAGTCGTTGTAGGAAAAGTTCACAGCTGTTTGCAGGATCATTGTTGTTTGAAATAGTAAGACAATTTTGTTAAAATCTGAATACATTTGGAATAGGACAACTACAATTTATTGTTATAAATTTTATGAAATCTTGACTTAATTTTTTTTTTATAAAAGTAATGGGATTTTTCCAGTATTTGTGGTCCATATTTGCGGTTAGTTTTATTCCCCTGTTTACGAAGGCAACGACTTTCTCTTATGAAATGTGGGCTGGCTTAGCATATCTTCCTGAGGATATATTGTTATGGAGAGAGTTGTTGATATTCTACTATTATTTAAAAAGGGAATGTTACTATTTTACTTGGTTATATTTTTAAAACTTATTAGATATAATAGAAAAAGGATATAATATGTAGCAGCAGACAGCTAGACGATGTCCAGGTGATGTAGGTAATCTCTGCATTTGGCAAGTCCTTCGAGGCATTTTCCTTTAGAATTTTCCCTTCAGGAAGCAAGATGATCAGCAGTGATACACCTACACATCGAAAATGAATATTAGAATTTGTATAGTATATCATTACAATAGATTTTGACAGATCAAATTGGGATCCACCTTAATTCAAGTGAACAGTTGTAATTTTCTTTTACAGAAGTATTTATTTCTTTAAATTTTTGTTTAATAATGTTTTTATATGCATTGGCAGTCCAATTGCTTTGATATGTCAACAGACAGACATGGGAATTGCTGGAAATTGAGTTCTGTAACAATTCTATGTGTATAAATGGTTGCCTACCTTTCAGGTGCAATAATGAATTTTTTAGATTGATAATTTTATATAGTAATAAGCGTTTACAAATTTCAAATGTATTTTTCTCATAATTCAGAGACTCATACCTTTGTTATATAAAAAGTGTAAGGTGATTCCAGATTTTGTAATTTTATTTATTTTCACTTCGTTGAAACATCCGATAGTTCCTATCGATCACATGGCCATTCACATATGTAAAACAATGGAGGGTCCTCATTTCGGTTATATTAACGGAATTTCACATAAGACAGTTGGACTCCTTGCTTGGAGACAATCGCTTTCAAGTCAGTTAAAACATTTTCAATTCGAACCATTCAATAACCGAACCTTGTTCGAGGCAGACATATTGCAGTTTGTTCTCGTAAAAATTTAACGGCTATTTCGATAAAATCCAATTTTATCCCAAATTACAATCTTAAAAATAATGGTTAATTGTTAAACAAAGTTTTTCACATAAATTTTATTCCAAATTACACACGATTATTGGGTAATTTTTCTTCAACGACGATTTTTCCGAGTAATGTTCCTGTCCTGAGCGACCCATCCTCTCTGACCTGATGTATCTACGAGGTACGAGGGCCCATATCCGACCTGAACAGTCCTGACCACCGATGATCGCAGAATTCGGCCCTGTAAAAAGGTACTCCTCGTCAAATCTACCTAAAAAATAAACGTATTATTTCAATTCTAATCTAAATTGAATTGTACTTATAAGAAATTTTATTTTAATCCGTTCTGCAAAATTTGAGGTTAGAAAATTGTTTGTAACATAGCTAAGCGGTCTCCAGTTACTATGGGGAAATTTGTGTAATTAGGTTTATAAGTATTTGTTATGTTTTTACGTTACGAACCAATATCCAGTGATTTACCATCAAGGTTGGCTACTCTGTTTCACACGTCTTTTCAAATCTAACATAACTCCATTTGAACGGTCAGAAAACGCGGGATTTTTGAAATTTATTTCAAACGTATTTAAGTACGAAACTATGAATTTGAATTGCAAAAGGTGGAATTACTTAATGAAACTTTAGTGTTATTAATTAAACGGACTCACGGACTTACCTGAGATTATTATCCATAGATTTATGTCTGATATTAAACAAGTCACATTTTGATTTTTTTTTAATTAAATAAAATCACTTTTATCCACTATTAAATGTTTTAATTTTACTTAATAGTTTGAATACGATTAAGGCACGACATTATCATGCCTAAGACATCATTTAAACTGGTCTTAAAACATTGAATTTGAGGGAGAGGACAATTGACAACATCATCCTACCACATCTCTATGCGTACTGAGTTAAGATATAAGAGAGTTAACGAGCTATTCAATATTTTTTTTATGTCACCGCCCCTCGATCGGAAATTTCTCGCCCTGCATGCCATCTGGCTGGTGAGACAGAACACTTCTAAATCAAAATTATAAAAAATAGATGACACTGGTATATATAAAACTTGATTTTTTTCTAATTCAATTAATGTATTACTTTTAAAATTTATTTTTTTAATCCGGGCTGTATGCTACTGTGTAGCGTAACAATATATTTCCCATATCAACATGTGTCTACAGTATTTTTGTTTATTTTATTTTTGTTTTTGATGAGCGAAATATCATTTAAAATATGCTTTCATTTAATTTTTCAAATGTCGAAATGTCATTTTAACTGACTTTAATTAACTAGAACGAAATAAAAACATTTTCGCTCTAGAATAATAAGTTTTCTTAAGAGAGGTGCCACTTATCAATGCAATTAAATAAATATATTGAAATGGTTAAGAAATGCAGGCTATTTTGCAACCCAGAATAAAGAATAATAAATTGCAATGGTATATATACTTGCGCCTACACAATTTAGGCGCAAGTATATATACCATTGCAATTTATTAACATATCTTTTGAAAACGTATCCAGGCAACTTCATGTGCTTACGTATTGACTCCAGCGCCTCTGAGGATTGATGCCTGAACTACTTCCTTCTGCTCTGCAGGGAAAAACAATAAAATTTGTCGAATTTAAGATCATAATGCATATTGGATTTACCCAGATATGCATGACAACGCCTTTGCGATATGGGTTTAAAGGATACAAATCTAACGGTAACTCAAAAATATGTCGATCTTCCAAACAACTTTATGCTGTTTTTAATTTACTCTTCATTAATTGGTAGTTTATTCTTGACACAATGTCACATTTTCTTAATTTTTAACCACCTGTAAGTCTAATTAATATTTCAGTTCAAAGTACGCAAAATTTATAAGGAATGACTTTTTTTTATATAAAAATAAAAACAAAATAATTTACAAGTATACTTAGATCCATCTGAGCACACACTGTAACTATAATCGTTCCACATGAATCGTTTTTGTTTGATTGTAATCCAAATTTTCCCCTGACATATATGCTATTTAACGACGGATGATAAAAATATAGAATAAATCCTTCCTACATTGTTAGTTTAAAGAGCACACGAAAGTTGAGAGAGGTTTTATGTATCGTTCGGGCTTATAAATAAAACAAAGTGCTTTTCTGCATTGCCCCTCTCTCTGATTTCAATAAAACTTCGTACTATAATATATGCTATTGTGAGTACCAAAACAATATCCCCAGAGATGTTCTCTAAAGTGACGGTCTTGCCAGGAAGGATGCGAAAGAACGAACTAGGTTAAATCGATAGAGTAAGCAGGTCGGCGTACTCTGTCTGCAGTTTAAAACAAATTTTATTCTGTGCACGATGTAAATGGTAATAGCCAGGCTACTGTAATTAATGTCCTTTGTGATGTATTTTTAATAGAGAATGTAAACAGAATATGTTAGGTACAGAATAATTTCCAAGTCAGAGTTTACACATGATTTAAATTAGTATACGATCGCATTATAACGTTCCACTGAACAATACAAACGTAAACTAATAAGTGTCTAAAGTTGAAAACTGTAGCAAAAAAAGTAGAGAAAAACTACATTAAAAATTATAAGTGAATGTGACTAAAACAAATAGGTATTACCACAAAAAAAATGTGAAATGTCAGGAGAGCAATTGAAACCATTTCATTAAAAAAAATAATAAGCAAAATAAAGCTTAATTTTAAAAATATGCCCTTTAACTATTGCCTATTTAATTTACTTTTATTTATTATTAAAACCGAATTTTTTATCCACGCAGAGAGTTTCAATATTTTTATGTTGGTAATACAATCTCGTCATGCGTCTATGTTCTGTCCGCCATTGCAAATTCTATAAGTAAATTTACGTTTACACTTCAATGTGTAAAAATTAAAAATATGAATATTTCAAATAATAATCCATTGCTGAGATGTCAAAACACAAACTGCATTACCAACCTCGGATAAAAAGTCACCACATTTGAGTGTAAAATGTGAAAATTTCTAACATGTTTTTGATAAAATAGTTACGCAAAGTGATGATTATACAGGTGTTTTGAAACATGTTAAAAATTTAAGGCAGTAGTACGATTCGAAATAAGGTTAAAAGTCATAATAAACATATGTCCACAAATTAACTGTTTACGAGACAACAGCGATTTTATCACAATTGTAGAATAAATTTGCTTTAGCGGTTTTTATTAAGATGTTATTGCATTTTAACATAAAACAGATTATAACTAAAGAAGATGTTCAAAATGACGTCCTTCCATTTCGACACAGGATGTACATTTGCTTTCAAAGGAAGCGCGCACTCTTTCAAAAAACAAGGTTTTTCTCGTATTATCTGGCAACAGTGTTCTATTCGTTGCGCAACTCTGGAAGATGCGTTTACCGGTGTTGCGATACTAAAGCTTTCAAAGTATACTAAAATCCAACGGGTTTAGATCGGGAGACCTTGGAGGCCAAACAATGGGACCTGCTCACCCTATCCATCTCCCAGGAAATTCATTGTTAAGATGTTCCCTAACAGCACGCGTAAAGTGCGGTGGAGCTCCATCTTGCATAAACCAGAGGTTCAGTCTTAGATTTATAGGTAAATCTTCCAAAAGTTCAGGTAAAGTATTTTCTAAGAACTCGAGGTATGCAGGACCTGTTAAGCGTTGTGCCTAACCAGATGTTTAGAGAGAAAACGTGTGCTAGCACCTGGCTCAACGTAGCATGAGGATTCTCGTCACACCAAACGTGATTGTTGTGGAAATTAAATATTGCATTTTTAGTAAAACCAGCTTCATCAGTGAAAAGGATGTTATCAGCGAAATCTGACCAATCATCAGCTATTCGCAAAAACCACTCACAGAAAGCCCTTCTCGCTTGATAATCCGGAGTAGTAAAGGCTTGTACCGTTGGATATGGTAGGGTTATAGGAGTTGCTCATGAAGAGTTCTCCAAACAAGATTGCTGCTTACACCCACTCGAGAATTCTTCTAACACTATTTCGGAATTTTCATCAATATATTCAAAATCGATCTTCTATCTGTGGAGTACATGCTATTCTTGCGTCCTGTATCAGAAGAACCGCTTCTCAAAACGAACAGTTTCTCTTAGCGTTGAAACACGTCTGAAATATTACATGCGAAGGCAGTTGGCGTCAGGAAACGTTTCAGCAAAAAGCGACGTGCTTGTAAGAATTCACATTAGCACGAACGTACATGAACACCATATCGCTCATTTTTAGCATTAGATACGCAACCATTGTAATTGCTACAAATTGCACAAAACGTCAAATTAAACTGTCATAAAACAATAGCTGATAAGCACCTGTTTACTGGGATATGTTATATCCATGTACTACTAGGAACACTCGCTGTTATCTCGTAAACGGTTGATTTGTGAACATATGTTTATTATGACTTTTAACCTTATTTTCGATCGTTACAGATCCCTTAAATCTTTAAACTGATGGTTTCAAACACCCTGTATGTACGAATAGAAAGAAGAATGATTTGATCTTTAATTTACCAACATTGATAATTTTTTTTTATTTTATTCAATACCGCACCATTTCTTTTAGCTCCATCTAAGAATATAGAGTTGCACTACCAATCCTACATAAAATGTCACCATGATTACCACAAACAGTGCACAAAGTGGAAAAAATGTTGCACAATGCTAATTGTATGTGCGAAATAGAAAAAAATTACTTACCTATAGCTAATTTTTTTTTGCTTACAATATTTTCACCAAAAACTTTACATAAAATCATCTATACCGCGACCTTAAAAGTTCTAGGTTAGGTTAGGTTTAGTACAATGGCCACAAATACAAAATGAAAATAGAAGAATGCCATCTCATGACCAATGTACTTATCTCTTGAGTCCATTTATTATTCAGTTAGCATCTATTGGTCCAGGGAATTATTTCTCTTATTTATTTTATGGATCTCCTATACCTTCGTTTTGTTTACTTGTGGAAAAAAGAGACTTAGACTATGAGAGAAATGAAGACATTTTTTCGTACAAAAGCTGTTCGCTAATGGGTTTGAATTCATGCGAAAATTTAAAATAGTATATAATAATTTGCCCTTTTTTGCGATATTTTAATTTCTTTTACCTAATATACTTTATGGTACATATACTAGATACTATTTTATGTAAATTCACTATTTTACTTAGTTATATTTTAAAACTAATTAGATATTATAAGAAAAAGGATATAATATGTAGCAGCAGACAGCCAGACGATGTCCAGGTGATGTAGAAATCTTTGCATTTGGCAAGTCACTCAAGGCATTTTCCTTCAGAATTTTCCCTTCAGGAAGCAAGATGATCAGCAGTGATATACCTACACATTGAAAATGAATATTAGAATTTGAATAGTGTATTTTTACAATAGTTATTGACAGATCAAATTTGGATCCAAGTTCAATTCAAATGAACATTCTTATTATTTTTTACTGTATTTATGTCAGTTAAATTTAGTTATAATGTTTGTATATGCATTGGCAGTCCAATTGCTTTTGATATGTCAACAGAAAGACAGGGAAAATTGCTTGAAAATTGGTCTGTAACAATTCTAGGTGTAAATATGGTTGCCTACCTTTTGGGGACAGTAATTATTTTAAGATTGTAATTTTACTTAGTAATAAGTGTTTAAACATTTCAAATGTATTTTCTCAATAATTCAGATACACGTACTTTATCATATTTTAATGTGTAAGGTGATTCCAGAATTTCGCAATTTTATTTATTTCGTTAAACATTCGACAGCCATTCGGTCACATGGGCATCTCATGTCTAAAACAATGACGTTCCCTTATTTCGGTTATATTACGGATTTTCACAGACAGTTGGACTCCTTGACGAAGACAATCGCTTTCAAGTCAGTTAAAACATTTTCAATTCGAACCATTCACTAACCGAGCTTGTTCGAGGCAGACGAATCTCAATTTGTTCTGTAAAATTTAACGGCTATTTCGATAAAACTCCAATTTATAATTGAAATTAACTAAAAAATTGGTTATTTGTTAAACAAAGTTCATCACAACAAATATTATCCAAAATTACTGCAACCTTTGGTTAATTCTCTTCTAACGACGATTTTCCTGAGTCTCCTGAAATGTTCCTGTCCTGATCGAGCCATTCCCGTGACCGAAGTAACCTACGATGTACGAGCGCCTTATCCGACACCTGAACAGCCTGACCACTCCGATGTCTGCAGAATTCGTCCTGTAGAAGGTATCCTCGTCAAATCTACCTAAAAAAATAAACGTATTATTTCAATGCTAATCTAAATTTAATTATACTTATAAGAAATTTCATTTTATACGTTCTGCAAAATTGAGGTTAGAAAATTGTTTATCATCGCTAAACGTTTACAGTTACTGGAAATTTGTATAAGTTGGTAGTATTATATTTTGATATGTATTTACGGTACGAACCAATATCCATCAAGTTGCCCTTTCTGTCTCGCACGTCTATAAAGCCTAGCTTAACTCAGTTTGAAACCGCTCAAAAACGCGGATTTTTGAAATTTAATTTTAGACTATAACACTTTGAAACTATGAATTTAAATCGACAAAAGGTGGAATCACTTAATGAAACTTTAGTGTTATTAATTAAACGAACTCACGGACTTACCTGAAATTATTATCCATAGATTTTTATGTCTGATTTTAAACAATTACATTTACGTCAATTATTTTTTTTATTAATAAAATCACTCTTTATTCGCACTTAAAGTTTCATTTACACATAAGAGACTGAATACCATTGAGGCATAACATTATCGTGACGATATCATTTAAACTGGTCATTAACATTGAATTTGAAGGAGAGGACAATTAGGCAACAGTCTTGCACGCTTGCCTCTTACGTACTAAATTAATATAAGAGGGGTAACTAGCCATTCGTTATTTTTTTTATATCAACACGCCTCTATCGGAATTTCTCGCTGCATCCATCTGGCTGGTGAGAGAGCACACTTCTAATTCAAAATTAATAAAGATAGATGACACTGGGATGTATAATTTTTTTTTTTTCTAATTTAATTAATGTATTTTTATTAAAATTTATTTTTTTAATTCGGGCTGTAGGCTACTCTGTGTAGCGTTACAATACATTGTATTATAGCGAAATAACGTAGTTTCAAACTGAAATATGTTCGCATATATTTCAATTGAACAGCTAAGGCGCGAGCACAAAAAGAAAACTCCATCGAAATCGATATAGCCTATAGGTAGGTATGTTTTATCGCCTCTTTTCAAACGCAAGACCTATATTTACCCAACAGAAACGGCTCACCGCAAACACAAAAGATAGTGACGTTTTCCATTTCTTTCTCCGCCTTTCCTATCAAATAAAATTTCAATTATGTCATGAACGCTTTACGGTCGTCCAACTCGTTCAGGTAGGCAAGCCTCTTGTCTGACGTCCGTCCGTAAATGAAACTTGAAGGAGGGTTTTGTTTTTTCAGGCTTCTCAATTTCCAATCTTTCCCAGAAACAAAAAAAGAGGAGACCAAAAAAAAAATAGATCCATCCAGAAAATATGTAGCTAAATTTTCTTTGCGTTAGATTATGAAAAATTGAAATGACGATAAGTGAAACCGATAACGTTTAGAATCTTTTCTTTTTTGACAGGAATAAACCGACAAGTCGTTTAATTATCCCCTATTGGAAACATTGCAGATACGGTCGCAAGTAAAAAGAAATCGATAAAGTTCGAAGATGAATCGCCCTGTGAAAGAAAAGTGGAATGAGCGCTGCTGATAATGGCTGCTCTAAAGCCGATACCATTTTTCCACATTTATTGGCCATGTTGAAAGATTGTGTTTTAATACCAGAAATGATGAAGGTAAAGCCGTGTAATATTAAATTAAGTAATAAATGTTCTCTAGTGCAACAATTAATTACTATTAACTGAAGCTACCTTTTAGACCACGATATTTCTATTTGATTAATAAGTTAGTAAGTTTTATGACGTCCAATGATAAATAAATTAGTTCTATTTTAAATTGTAATTTATTTACTACATTAAAGCCATCTTCAGGTGACATTGAAAATAACTGTGAATACAAAATAAAATAAAGTTTAAATTTAATAGAATTAAAAAAAAATTGGTGAAAATATTTCTTAAATAGTTAAAGTTATAAAATTTTTACTTACAGAATCATCAAATGGTGTAAGATTGTAATTAAATAAATCAAAGTTAAAGGTTACAAATACAAAAAATAAATATGCAATGGCTAATTAAAAAACAAAAAAAAAAATAATAGAAAACTATCACTTTCAATATAAAAAGTGAAGATGCAATATATATATATTGCTGTGTACTGAATGTACCAAAGAAAATGGGTCATTCCATATCAACCGGAACACCTAAAAAATTTGATGTCTGAATTCTTTTATATTTTAAATTTGAAGTCTTTGCCTAAAATTAGGCAAAGACTTGAAATTTAAAATATAAAAAGAATCCAAGACATTCAAATTTTTTAGGTGTTCCGGTTGATATGGAATGACCCAAATGCAAAATGAATTTTAAAATAATTAGCTCAGCGGATAAAAATAAAAAAAAGGCGCAAAAGAACAATTAAACTCAGGGTTACCCTCGCGAATTAAAACTTGAATTTAATCATGAAAAGTAAATTGTGTGTGAAAGAAATCTGACTTTCTTTAATTACCCCAAAAATTGAAAAGGGTTAAATCAAAAATAAAAGAACAGAATTTAGAACGACGTTAATAATAATTAAAAAAAATTATTATAAAAAAAAGGAAAAAAAACATTTCGTTACAAATTGCAGAAAATAAAACATGAGCTTGGGCTCTGGCCGAAATTCAAAATGGCATTAGACTCTAATTTACAAAGGACAATGCTAATTCCTTTAACAAAGTAAAAAGGTAAAATAGTTCAGGAAGGTAGTCCTTTTTTTACACAAAAATCCACGTGGTTTCAAAATTTAACACAAACTAAATTAAACGTGGACAAATCAAGTAAATTAATAATAGAAAAATTTAATTACAAGCACAAAGCTTCTATTCACCCACACACAGAAAAAAGTCTTCTATTGTCAAGTACATCTGTGGTCTTATGCATTTTTACTAAATGTAAGATAGTATTTCCTTTATTTTAGAGAATTTACTAGATCCGAGTTAATAGGTGTCCTTAAATATAATAAATTATTTTCTTGAAATTTTACTAATATCAAAAAAAAAATTTATTTGTGGCAAATGTTATCTCTCTTAAAACAAGACATATAATTTTTATAAGGAATAATTCACTCCTCTTACGATTTTCTAATATGAGTGAATTTCCTTGACGCAAGTAACATAAGTTCTTGTATTCAGAATAGAAAAAAAGTTGGAATGTGGAGAGGGTTGATATACGCTGAAACTTGGTTTATCCAGTATGATCGAGTTTGCATTTCGGTATTAGATTCCAGTATTTCTATAATATTTGCTCTGATGCGTTACCTAAATCTGTTTGTCACACTGTTTACAGTGGTTGCAATAACGATAAGTATTGTACATAATATAATGCCGTATATATACCAGTACAATAAAAAAAATATAACATATATAAGTTACGATATTTTTCTAAATAGAATATTCGTGAAGAACAATTTTATATTCGGCTTCAATATAAAAGGCCATTTTGAGTAGTGTAGCAATTGGCGCGGAGATAGAAACCACAATAAAAAAAGGTTATAATTGATTTCATTATGCATGAATATGTAATCCCTTACAAGTCTAGTAATTGTAGAAATAGTTGCCACGATGTATATTAGTTTGTGTCTATTAGAAGAAGAGTTTCGCGTCGTTTTGTAGTTAACATAACCTAAGAATTATTATTTAAAAAAAACATACTGTAAATGAGTATCTAAAAAATACTTTTAATGTGAAAAGTTATTCGATTTGTATTTTTTTCCTTACACTAGATTTAACAATCTCAAAATAAAATTTAAATAAACTAATTTATATAATATGTTTAATATGTATACTTGTAATTAATTTCTGAGTTTTTAGCCTAAAGTATGTGGTGTTCATGAATACATACAAATCCTCTGTAAGAGGTAGTAGTAGTAGTTGAGTAACATTCGTCATGCTGCTGGCTTTTTCAGAAACCAACAATTCAGTATTTTTAACGAAACTTTAATCAGTTTTTGCAACCAACATACTAACTAAAGTTACGCACATTACACCAATTTGTTTCCTTGATTTAA
>RXPK01001316.1:0-82961 GCA_004143645.1 Protaetia brevitarsis | reverse complement strand
ATGACAGTGAAAAAGTTCCTGCAGGCTGCTTTCACTTTTTCTGGTGAATTATAAATGATATAAACTCAATTTACGAAACTGGATCGTTAAAAGAACAGAAAATCATGAATAGCGTATACGGCTGAGAGGAACGAGAAAGAAAGTAATTTGTAAAAAGTAGGTATGCATCACATATTTTACCTTTACAGTCACAATTTGGTTTTAGTTCTGTTTGCGAACGCTCCCCGTGAAAACATATATTTTTATACGGTTTCGTTTTTCACTCCAGACGGTGATTTTGTATTACATTTTTTCTTAGAGAGATGTATAAAAATTTCTGTTCAACGTAACTAACCTTGGTACTGCTTAAATTAATGTTTGCTCTGGTATATGTATATGTTACGCATACATTCCGGCCTATCTGTCGGATTATAAGGAAGGAGATGACGAGGAGTGGAGATGATTGGTTCTCCCCTGGATACTATTAATTAATTTCGAAATCTCGTTAAGTGTGTAAGGCTTGATTGATCGACGCCGCAACACATAATTACAAGAATAACTGGAGATACCTAATAGGATAGAATATAGGCACCTAATTTAAACAAAATTCCGTCACTATACAGAGTGACTCATATCTATTTTTTTCTCGTATTTGCTTGGAAAGTAATGTAAGTAAAGAATTGCAATAAAATCCAGTGGAATTGGGTCAATATTACAGGCAAATCATTATAACGTCCCTCATACTAATAGCCTTTCATTCCCTTCGCTACTTTTTTTTTTAATGTACACCCGTTTTATTTTTTCACAGGTCATATGTATTAATTTAAAATATCCTCAAAAAGTATTATTAAAAAAACGAAAAATGTTTGTAGTCACACCATAGATGACTGAAAAGTGCTGCTCCTGTAAAAACTAAAAAAATGTCAAACTAATTTACATGACGACAACAACAATGACCGAAACGCCAATCAATTAATGCAAATTGCACAATTTGACAGGAACAAAAAGTTATTTTGGCAATACTACAAGAGAAATGTAGTCCAGAACCATTAAATTGTTTATACTCGCCCGTTATTATTGCTTATTACGTGATACACGGAAATCATCCACCTGTTTCTACTTCAAAAAATATTGTAATATTTGTAAATTATAACTATAAAATTGCGACCATTTTACATTAGACAGTCTTCATAACTACGAAGAAGATCTGGTATACGCGCTCTCCATAGTGTGTCTGATGGAGAAATTTCTTAGCATGCTTGACGTATTTTGTTTTGTAAGTACAACCTGATAAATGTCCCCACAGAAAACAGAGTAGAGATGTCAAGTTTGGTGAGTGTGAGCACACTTCACTGGCATCTATTTCCAATCCAGTTCTAATGGAACTGTATATTTTTTTAGATCATCTAAAGGCATGAGGCATTAATTGTT
Source organism: Protaetia brevitarsis (assembly GCA_004143645.1). Lineage (NCBI taxonomy): Eukaryota > Metazoa > Arthropoda > Insecta > Coleoptera > Scarabaeidae > Protaetia > Protaetia brevitarsis. The sequence goes on along the minus strand of RXPK01001316.1, from coordinate 81,551 downwards.
TGGTACAGCTTATTCAGTGGCCCCTAAATTGGATCTTCCTTTTATCACGGCACTCTCACAAGGGAAAGGTAAACAGAATTCATAAGAAATTTATTACTTGTCCTTCTTGAAACACTCCTTTGGTCGAGAGATGTACAATATGCTGGCAATATGAGAATTTTCTGCTCCAAATTCACACAGTTGATTAATATAAATATAAATAAGCTATACCAAACAATTGATGCCTCATATATTACAAAAATTCGTCACCGTATCCAATGAGTGTTTTTAACACATAAGCAGTAGGTAGCAGTTGCGTTAGTTGACCACTGAATTTCTGGGTTATTATCCACATGCACTAAAATCTATTCTCATTAAGATCGCTGGGTTGCAATTCCTTCAGCAAATGAAGTTTGTGTGGATGGTACTTACTTTTTGTTCGGAAACTTTTCTAATTAACGTATGTGAATTAACGTGCTTTAAAACCAGAATGTTAATAGTATTTATCTACGATCATGTAAAAGTGATAGCTTTCTTACACATTTTTCTACAGTTACACCATAAGAGTTTTGAATTTAATTCAAACTAACACGAATCCGTGCCACTACACAGGAAGTATGAGTGAAATTATCGATATTAATTTAATGTTCGTATGGTATTCGATCGGAATATTTTACGTAATACAAAATGAAATTTGTCCGAACCTTTTAAGGATCGATATTTCTGCTGTATTCTGTATTAAGTTCCTCCTATAGTAATTTTGCTGTTACATTCCACATCGTTTCAATAACACTATCTCCATATTCTTCTCCATTCATCTTCCTCACGCTAAAGGCTTTATCTTTCAAAATATCTGTTTTTCATCTGAACATTTTATGCGATGCAGTAGTTCTTCGTACCACAGAAATCACAAAATTTTCGCCAAACTGATGCCTTCCATCGCCAACTATGGAATTGGCAAAGCGCAGTCCTTATTAGGGCTACCCTGTTGACGGCAATAGAAGCGCTGCCGAAACGTCGGATCTAAACAATCCAACAGACAACGAAAATAGCCCAAACACCTAGGTAATTATCTATTCCCAGGAAATGTGTGCAACACTGGAACTCACACTGTGTACTTAAAAAAGCGTCTGCTAGACAGCTAGCCGCCATACTTAATTTGCTACTTATTTTTAGTAAGACGACCATAATAGGAGGATAAATCCTAATTAAACCATCAAGATTCTCATAATTCTCAATCTTATATCTGCAAAAAAAATGGATTTAATTAAGCTTAATTATTTTAGATATTAATTTTATATAAATATTTATTTAAATGGTTGGTTTTAACATTCAATGGTACTATAGAATAATCTCAACAATGGAAGTTTCAGACAGGGTATGTGCCAAAATTACATTTCGGGGATAATTAAGGAAATTCACTTAAAATGACATAAGAACTGTTATATTTTAGCACAAATGAGCTTTAAATTACGGGCCATTGCTGCAAATGCCCACGGACAGCACGGCACCCGAAATTATCTCAACTGAAAAGGTGAAAATCTCCATACCGAACAAAGACCAGGCACGTAGTGAGAACACTGCTATTGACAACTGGTTCACGGATGAATCCAAATCCAGCCAGGAGCCGGTATTTGTGAGCCCAGTCCTAATCAAAGGATATCCCTAAGCCTGGGGAAGTATACAACGGTCTTCCAGCCAGAGGTATTCGCCCTTGCAGCCTGTACAGAAATGATTGCAAAAGGGGGCTACATGAGGAGGAAAATTAATATAATGACTGACAGCCAGGCTGTCATCAAGGCAGTCTCGAACCCCGTAACTAGGTCAAAACTAGTTAGAGACTGCAAACAATTCTTCAATGCACTGGCACGAGACTCACGGTATCTCTGATTTGGGTGCCGCGACATGAGGATATAAAGGGCAATGTAATAGCCAACGAACTAGCCAAGGAGGGCTCTAAAAGGCACTTCAAAAAAAGTACGAAGAAATGGAGGTCGACTGACGATCAACTCCATACCAAACCGCTAATAGGGGATGGGGATGCCAGATTCTCTGATAACCTACTCAGGCGCAAAGAAGCTAAAACCATTACTGGGCTGGTAACTGGACACTGTCCCCTGAAAAAGCATCTATACAACACAGGCCGAGTAAGCGAATCGTGGTGCAGAAGATGCAAACTACAGGAGGAAACGAGTTTACATGTAATCTGCACATGTGAGAAATTGAAGGTTCTCAGCCAGACATATTTCGGGAGAGATCAATTGGAGTCCTCGAAGGTTCTCAAATTCCCACTGGGCAGGATACTGGACTTTATAGAGAACACCAAGCTGCTCGGGTGGAAATAAGGGACTTAATAGGGATGGTACAATGAGCACCTAGCTCAAGTGCCCGGACTTTAGGTGCCCACCCTAACTTAATAATGAATGAATAAATGAATCAGCTTTAAATTCCGATTGGTACATGTTTGCTTCCTCAGGACATGTATCAAGGCATACGACGATTTTAATTTAGAACCTTAGTATATCACAAAATGTACTCTTTTTGGAAGATCACATCTATTTTACCACATTCGAAGATGGCGAAAGCTAACTGTTTTCCAGTCGCTGCGTGCTGGCAAAATATTACTGTAATCACGAATTCCATTAGTAATACGCGAATTTGATTGATTCATACATCTATCTGTAGAACAGTCAGTGTAAAAAAGGTGGCATTTATTACATGCAGTAAAAATGTTAATTCTACAGGTTTTATTGCACAATTCAATATGTTAGTAAAAAAATAAATGCTTTATATTTATTTATATAAATACTTACATTCACTTTACAATTAATACAATTTTCAATATAACAATGTAAATGTCAAAATTTTAATAAAAATCGTAATATCTTAAAAACAGTTGAAGATAGGTATAAGAAAGCCTAGTAGTAATCGCCATAGAATTTTATGATGAATTTAAAAATGTAATAATATATAGTGTGTTCCATTTAAAATAACAAAGTTCATGGCGACGCCGGTTGACCGGAAATGCAAAAAAAGGTGAAAATATTTTAGAAGGAAAGTAAGTGCCAAATCGTTGCAAATCCCAAATTTTTAAAGCTGATGAATTTCGTTAAGCCGGAAATCTTCTAACTAGGCACTCCCGTGGAAAATCCTATATAATTGCCGAATAAATACGTATGGAAATATATGTGCGATACCTGTAAAGGTATGAATAATATGAATATTAAATTAATCAAAATATAATAAACAGAATAACAGTAATATCCTGTGTTTTCCGCAGAGTTATTTCTTTTTTGTCCTTCTGGTTTCATTTACGATATTAAAACAGAATAGAATAAAAGGGAATCACTGAAACCATATTTTATCGAAATCGAAATTGATAAAAATAAACTCGCCCTGACTTTCTCAAGATTTCTACGATACTGCGCGATTTTTTTTTGCTCTCTAAGAAATTTCTCGCCCCGATTCGCAAGCTTTATTAAAAATCAGCACGTGCGCATCGGCAGCTCTCGTATTTCTTGTATTTCTGTTCGACGATGAGTGCAAAGTGAAGATACCGGAATCAAATAAACCCCGACAAATATTTGACATCTGGGTACAACAAATAATCTGATTACTTCGCGATAACGCAACCAGATAGAGATACCCTTACTGGATAAACTCAAATCTAACCGATACACAGACAATCTATGCGCACAAGTTCTCCTGCAAGGCGCGGTCAAGTCGCTGGCGTTCATTGAAAATATATTCTTGCGTATTCGTTAGTATTTCTTTGTAAGTTATATTGGTAAAGAATTTTCACATTACTTTCGTAGCACTCTTTAATAAAGAGTTTTCTAAAAATAATTATAATATAATTATTACAATATTTATTTCAGAGAACAAAACCTACTATAAAATCAATCAGAAAATCATGAATTTGAGGATAATTTTGGATATCTGGATGGTTCCTACAAAGGTAACAAATAATGATAATTCTTACCATGGAAGTCAGAAACATTATGACTATAACCAAATACAATATAAATATATGTAATGATTGAAACATATTTTTGTGTTAAGGCGAAGCTACACACGGAATATTTGCTTTTATTAATTTCGTCAAATGCCTATTAACTTTTGTATAGCACATATTGTATCCTATTTACCACTGTTGATTTATTTGGGATGATAAAATATTTTTGCTTTTAGTGGACTAGTGGACATTTAAAATAATCTTTGTTTCTTGATATATAAATTTTGAAAATGTTTTTTTTTCTGCTAATTCTTGTCAATATATCTGCAGTTAACAGCAAAAGAATATTATCTTGCTAAAAACTGAAATAAAAATATCAGAAAACATTAAAAAAGTGTATCTATAAAATCTATAAATTTTTCTTTTTTTTTTAAATTCACTCTCTGAAATACCATGATGTTTGAAAACATAAGCTCATATTGTTTCAAAATTATTGTTTACTGTTTTCATAGGATAGTCGATGGCGTATCGGACAAGAATTTTTTTTATCATTTTGCTTAAAATGTAACTGAAACATTATAGTACAAGTTTCAAACACAGCTCAGTAAACAAAATTCAAATCTTCCGCAATTATATGCAATAACTTCAACTTAAAGATATTCAAATAACCATTAATGTAATACAAAATCGTAGGTAACTTCATGCTTTAATGTTGAAGTTACTTAAAATAACTGCGCGAAATTTGAATTTGGTTTACTGGAAGAGGTCTTTACAAAAAAAAAAATATAAACAAATATGCAACATTATTATTATCTGGTTGCACTTTTAAGGTATTTTCCATAATTTTGTTTTTATCAAAGTGTACAAGTACAAGTATGCTAGCATCAGACATAAGCTTTTGTCGCTCTTGAACTTTTTCTGTTTCGTTGTTTATAGAATCAATATAGAAAATATAATTATTGGACATTACATTATTGTACATATCTTATAATGGTTAGAACTGTCAAACTATATATATTTGTAACAAGAAAATGATAAAAAATAGAAAAAAAGGAGAGAATTAGCAGAATTCAAATTCCTCGCATTTATTTCTAGGAAAAATTTCATTTTTTTTTCGTTCGCTGCTTTTAGGAAATCTCAGATTGCTTTTGGAAATGAAACATAATACTAGAAAAATTTATAGGTATGCAACCAAGTGTAAATGCAGACCTTTAATAATAAATCATAAAATTGGAATTTTTATAAATCATCAATAAAAATCATCGATTATAGTGTATCTCTGTTTAGTACGTTAATTAAATAGCGATAAAGTATAATAGATGAATTCATAAAGAACAACTCTCCAAACATTACATTCATTCTGTTAAAATAACTTGGATAAAATATAACCGCAAAACTAACACCTAGCACCCGATCCTCAGACCATCCACTTATTTATATGCCAGGGGGTAGAATTCATATTTGCCGCGATTATTTATAGTTACTGGTCAAGATTGTATTGTAATCATTGAACTATATACAACTACTGGAATGATCACGCCGGGTAAAGAAAACGAGCGCGCCTGCCAGAAAAGGATGGCTGCCGCTTAAGGTATACCTTTCTCGTTCCAACTCATACGTCTTTATGACAACTGAAGGGTGCGATAAACGGTTGGTTATATAGGGAATGCCGCAAGAAATTTGAAAAGTATACTATTGTAATTGATGAAAGGAATGATAAGGTATATAATATAGCGAATATTTTTACGGACAGTTCAATGATTGTAGCACAAAATCGTTGGTAATTCAAACTTGAATGTTTTAAGTTACCAAAAATTATGGTGGGAAATTTGAATTTTGCCAATAGGAATAGATTTCTGAATTACCCACAGCTGTAATACTCAAGTGTTTTCATATCAAGTGCATAGTTCGCTTGGTTCACTGCTTATTTTCGTACGTCTCTTGCCCCGCCGCTTTTTAACTGCCCCCGCGAAGAGGCTACAGTGGCGCAGCTCTAAAGTACGCCAGCGGAACTATACGTCTTTGACCATATGTATACTAGTATTATATTTGCTATAACTAAACGTAAGTGATTTAGATTTCTACGTTTTTTAATTCTTAGTTGGCCAATAATGTAAATTGGTAAATTGGTTATAAAGCTGTTCTTTCCGTTCTTAATGTTTGATTATGTAGGTTAGCTAGATTTTACATTAAACCATGTAATTCATCTCAAGTTTAATTCATGAAAATCTTTTACACATGATAAAATCGTTTTTTATAATAATTGTTAATGTGTTGAGGCATTTTCTGTGTTTTAATGTTACTTCTAATTAACGAATCTAATTATTACTATAATGGTTTGACTTCATGTTTACTATATCCCAAGAATTGAAATAGAAGAACTTAACCTTTTTTTTAGATTTTCACAGGCTGTAGGTCAGTTTTCTCCGCGTTATAGGGCATCGCTCGGGAGTTAAGGTAATTGAAAACTGGTTCTCTTTGCTATTCTAGTCTGGAAATGAATTGAGGTTCTTATGAAAGTCTTCTAGTGGGTTTCATAGACCGTTTCGGGGTGCTCTGGAACGATGAAACTATTTTTACCAAAAATAATTCACAGCCTTTCTTGAATTGTAACAACGTTCTTTGATTGATTGATAATCTTTGATTAACCTTTCGTTAAGATAATCTTTTGTGCGCTTACCTATGGACAACTTCTTGCTTAGAATTGCGCTTCTTACCTTTCGCCTATAAACTTTATGAGTTACCCCTGTAACAACGTCCTGGTGATTTTTAATTCTTCGGTTGCGGCGTTAGCGATGATCGCTGTCAGCTGTCTGATTGTAAATTGGCCGCGAAGATATTTGTTTATGTCGCGTACTATTTCGCATCGTACAATAATGATTAAAATCAACCGTAGTGAGGTAGCTTCAGTGTGTAAGTGATCATCCAGAGTTCCTATTTAAAGTATGCAACAAAATTTATTCTAGTGAAATAAATCCTTAGTTTACCGTATTTTTATTCAAGTAAACAACAAGATAAAAATAAGTACACAAACTAAGAGCAGAAATAAATACAGGTAAGAAAATCACATTAAATATCTAACAAAGACAATTATATATACAGCAATGAATTACGATGAAATAGTCGGTTTATTTAACGTGGTTTTCGGTTTATTTGTGGAGAAATGAAATAAATATGTAAACGTAGATGCGAGTAAGATACAAGGGTTTAAGCTTTGACTCACGTGGTGAAAATCAATACAAATGATTCCTTATCGATTTATGACGCAGAAATTAATCAGCATTAATTCACATATTAAATATAGAGTGGGGCGGCGTTAAATCGAGTACAATAAAAAGGATATAATCCTATCTCAAAATTAAATAGCTCTAGGCGCGGTTTACATCTAGCCACAGTCGTGTCACACACTGGGGACTCCAACGAGTGATAGTTCGACGACAAAAAAAAAAACATGAAATTCGGAGATTACGCGCCTGCGAGGGATGGCTGCGATCGGCAATCGAACAGCGAGCGCAAGAGCTATATTCGTGTCACACCCGAGAGACGACAACGAAATACAGCCCCACGAGAACGGAAAAAGAAACTATGTTCGTGCCACACCCGAGGGACGACAACGAACTATAATATGTATTCTACTTGTATTTAATTCATTCACACATCATTCGGAAGAAACCCCACTAGTATTTTATAAAACTTTTTATATTACCTATTTAATGCAGAAAATTTGAATTTACCGGCAAAGGGAAACACAAGGTTATAGATTTAACGTTTCAGTAACCAATGTAGATTGATATTGCTGCTGTATTTAACTATACACTAGCATAAAATATTTGAAAATTGTTAGTAATGTAACTGATCTTGTTGCTTTTATTTCAATAATGTTCTTATGTATCTTTTGAGATATAAAATATAGGATAATTGTCTGTATTAAAATACATAAAATATTATAATCCAATCAATAAAATTTGATATTATAAATGGTGCACTTTTGGAAATCAAAAATATATTTTTTCAATTTTAATTCCTTTTTTGAATATTTTACAATTAATTATTCTCTTTTTGTGAATAATAAAACAAGTAAATTTAATTCTCTTGATATCCTGTTATTCATTCCAAGAATTTTGATTAAGGGTAATTTAGCAACATAAAATCAGAATCATGCATCATCTTGCATATTTCTTCTTTTATCTAGTTTGAATGTTGCATAAAATGAATGTTCTAATGTAAATGCATTACAATACTTACCTTTCCATTGAATACTGTTTGGTATGTGCAAGGAAAGGAGTTACTGCTTTCTTGAAATGACGATTTCCACTGTAATGGAATCTGCAGCCGAGATGCTTGCTTGAGAGAACTTACTCACTAAAATCTAGAGAGTGAAACAGTACAATAACGCACCTATCGTCTATCAGATTCAAGAAACAAGTTAAACAGTCAACAGGAAGTGGTACTCAATTGAAGAGTTCCTGGTAACGTAAACATGCAATCAAGTAGCGACATCTATGTTGTTGTATGTTTGTTTTTCTTTTTAAGTAATGATTAATTTTATTCACGTTTATTGATTGTATTAGTTATAGAAACATTCGCTTATTTTTTGCTTTACCATTCATTCACATTTTAGATTACATATTCTTTAATACTCTATACAATTTAAACCCTCAAGTGAAGTTAAATTTTATTTAAACAACACTAATAATTAGAATTGTTTAACATATTGTTGTTAAAACCGTTTATTGCAAATGTTATTTATTTCTGCACTACGCTAAACTAAACAAAGCAACTGTTGGCTCCAACTCAAACCAGTTTCAAACTACGACGCGACATTTTGTATATATTCTCTAACAGTCGCTCTGGTTTGTAGTGTTGTTACTTTGGTAACAACTTTGAATTTAAATTTAAGATGTTAAATGTATGCAAAATAAAATGCTAGAATAAAGTTAACACGAATCGAACATATAAATCCCCAACACATATATTTATTGCAGGTGAAATAAGTGTAAAAAGAAAAACCAGCCATTGTTTCAGTTAATTTCCTGAACGATGTTCCTGTTCGAGCATGCCACTGTATTCGACTGTGATTTAGCGGACGAATTGGATGAGCGGCGGCAAATAACGAATACCTCCCCTAAAAGATTGATTTGGTGCTCTTAACACTTATCGAATGCTTATTTACATATCCTGGTTTCCCACCCGTATCCTGATCGACTGAAAATTGGAAAAGGAAAGCGACGGAAGCAGGTAACTGCGCGATATTGCGTGGTGAGCGATACAGCGCTCCGATAGGAAACTCCGATATCCACTTGTTCTTCGCAAATCTCTGTAAATGACTCCTTTTAGGAAAGTGATTTGTTTTGCAGAGGGGACTAAATTTGCGGCGCCTATAACACTCCTGAAAGGAGGTAAAAGTTTTGTTCCTATACAGCTGTTTCAAAATTTGCTATAAACTTTCAGCTTTTGCTTTCATATACTTGCTTGCACAAAAAAAAAACAATTATCTTCCACAATAAAAAGATTCTTATCTGCTCACATTACCTATTCTTCAGATATCGCCAACTGATTGAATTAATAATCGCAGTAGGTTAAAATAATAGTATTCACAAATGTTACCCTGTTGCTTTTTTTTTTATCAAAAGATGAGTTCTATATAAACAAATAAGGATGATATAGTGGCAAATAGAAGAAAAAAAGCGTCAGTTGCTGCCGGCAACTAATGTTTTATTGCACACGATGGCGCATTATCTTACTAGCAAATGCCTCAGCTTCTTCAGTCTTCAGTCTTCTATCATTTACACCAATCTTAGAAAACAGGTGTCAGAATGTAATAAGTGCAGAGTTACAATCTCGACTAAAAATAGCCGCTATTTGCCATCTGTTGTCATTTTGCTGCGTTAAGAGCAGTTAAAAATACGTAGTATTACAAGGGTGGAATTTGAGTAGTAATGAAGACAGATATTATTACTGTTATTATTAAATACCAATACAGCAAGAAACAAACAAAGTAACAATAATTTAAATTAAAAACTCGGTTGAATTAACCCAAGGAGAATATTTACTTGTGCTATATTACTCCTAACGACCGTCAAGACCAACGTCAGAATAATGCAGAGCGATACGACTTTCATACTTGGTCTTGTACTAATATAGCTCGATTGCTATCTTAGCAATCTTTCCGTTTGATTATCCTTGTCTGTTTTACTATTCTCCACAAATCACTAATATTTGTGTTTTGTTTATTGACGGAGTTTGTTAGCGTTGTTTCACATCGTGGTTATATACACGTTTTGTGGTTATTTTAAACGTTTTGTAACTGTAAAATATATATTATAACATTCAACATGCCAGGTAATATATTGATCGAACAATTTGCAATAAGCAGACGAAGTTCTGTATTTATTGTGTCCGTTGTTAGCTTAGTTTTTGAAATTTGATGCATTCTATGTCTTATTGACAATGACGAACTAATAATATACGATATTATTTTATAAACACACTCTTTATATCAATACTTTCACCAACACGGAACCCAGTGACCGATATAAGTAAAAGTGGGTTTCGATACAAACAAAATTCATTACTTCTTAATCACAAGTATGTCTTATCAAATGCCTGATGGCATGCAGGGTGAGAATTGCCCGAAACAGGCTAGAGGGCGCGGTGGCACTAAAAAAATTCGATTGGATAGTTAACCCTTCTTATGCTTCTTATTTTTAGTGAATTAGTGTGCATGAGACTCTTATATAACAAGTGCCAAGGTTTTTAATTAACTTTGTGAAATAAAGAAAAAGTTCAAGTCAGAACACATAAGATTTTTATTTATAAACGCTTCGAAATGTGAAACCGTGTAAAAACAGCATAAATAAGAGTAAACATATCTCAGGCACGTAAAATGAGTTCGCTTATTGAATAACAATTGCTTATTGAATAACAATTGCAATTGCAGAAAGACCAGGCACCCCCAGGAGAGAAGAGTTCTCTCGGGGGCGCAACGGAAGAAACTGAGGAAGATGAGGGAGCAGGGTATTGATACCAGCAATATAAGGCTCCCCCTTCCGGAGGTAAAACCAAAGAGTACGCCTGAATCAACAGGGGCCGTTAAGCAAACCGTGTCGACATCTGGCAATTAAAATGGAAATGGAAATTAAAATCAATCTTCAGCACAAGAAGACAGCCACGGCGGCACTCTGTCGAAGGGTGCTGGCTGAAGACGTTGACATCCTACTAATCCAGGAACCCTGGATTACCAAAGGTAAAGTGGGAGGATTACAAATTAGGGGAAGGGAGCTGATAGTGGGTGCACCTAACACTAAAATCAGAACTTGTATCTGTTTCAGATCTGATCTGGACGTGATGCCAATCATGGAACTGTGTACCGGAGACATGACGGCAGCCAGACTTAAAGTGACAATAGATGGAGAGGTACTAGAGACGATCATTGCGTCTCTGTACCTACCCATCGACTCACCAGAAGGACTACCAGGATCTAATATGGAGACCCTAGTAGCGTTTACCAGCAAGAATAAGCGGGAACTAATTGTTGGAGCCGATACCAATGCTCATCATGTGACATGGGGCAGTAGGGATAATAATTCAAGAGTAAGTCTCTATTTGAATATTTATGTGGTACTGAACTTGACTGTCTGAACCGTGGCGACAAACCGACGTTTAGAACATCGAGGGCGGAATCACTAATTGATATAACTCTCTGCACTCTAGGGGTGCGGGAAAACATCAGGAATTGGCACGTATCAGATGATCCATCTCTGTCTGATCATGCGTACATATCCTATGAAATTTCTAACTACGCAACGGAGCTAAAAACGTACAGGGATCCCAGAAGGATTAACTGGAAGTCCTACAGGGAAGACCTCTCTGCAGCAGCCCGTAACTATCCTGTAAGGATCAGGAATAGTGAGGAACTAGAGTTGGCCCTTGTATGGTTGCAAGGGACCATTCTCTCGTGCTATGAAAACAACTGTCCACTGTGGAGTAAAGAGCTGAACACTCTCAGAAGAGGAACACGCCAGTTATTTAACAGGGCGAAAAAAACGGGAAACTGGGAAGCTTGTAAGGTTAAACTAGGTACCTATAAAAGAATTAAAGAATCGAAGAAGAAGGCCTGGAGAAACTTTTGTGAGGACATAGAAAGTGTCTCTGACAAGGTCAGAATTCACAGGATTCTGAAGAAGGACTCTTCTAACACACTCAGGTCCATTCAGCTGCCCGGACGGGAGATTAACAACCACTGCGGAGGAGACTCTTGAGTATCTTCTCAACGTGCACTTTCCCGGCTCGGACAGGGTGGACTTCGGCAAAACAAACCAATCAGACGCAGTGAGGAGGGCGTGTATGGAAGATTGGAGGAAATCAAACGATATTTTCAAACCTCATCTTGTTCGTTGGGCAGTTGAGTCGTTTGAACCGTATAAATCACCGGGACCAGATGGTGTGTTTCCAAGATTGCTACAGGAGGCAATTGGAGACATCATGGGGCCCCTCTTGAGATATTTAGAGCTAGCCATGCGTTGGGGCTACATTCCCAAGGCTTGGAGAGATACTAGAGTTGTGTTCATTCCGAAACCTGGGAAGGACAACATACTATCATCCGAAATCATTCAGACCAATTAGTCCTCAACATCTTTTATGCTGAAGACTATGGAAAAAATTATACACCTAAACATTAACAGAAGGAGTACTTGCGAAGATATCCTCTGCATCCTCTGCAATGGGCATACCAAAGGGGCAAATCTGGGAGGCTGCCCTGCATAGTTTGGTGGAAGGACTCGAAAGGAGCCTACATCAAAAGGAAGTGGCCCTGGCAGTATTTTTAGACATCGAGGGCGCCTTTGATAACACATCAACGCCCTCGATTAACCCGTCACTAATGGAACGGAACATTGACCACACGACTAGCAGATGGGTTGACTGCATGCTAAGAGGCAGAGTGGTCTATGCCAATATGCTAAATAAAAACATCGCAATAAGGACCACCAGAGAGTGTCCTCAAGGGGGAGTACTGTCACCACTGCTGTGGAGCTTGGTCGTGGATGATCTCGTCAGATCATTAAACGACAAAGGATTATGGACGCAGGAGTACGCTGATGACATTGTCATCGTAGCTAGGGGGAAGTTCCAGGCGTGGTGGCGGCGGATTCATGCGTAATGCACTGCGAATGGTGGAGAAATGGTGCCTTTCACAAAGGACTTTCAGTATAATCCACAAAAAACAAAGTTGGTTGCCTTTACCAACATGAGAAAACTGAATGACCTAGGCGGCATTAGACTGTTTGGGCAGGAGTTACAATTAACCAAGGAAGTAAAGTATCTGGGTGTTACCCTTGATGCGAAACTGAGCTGGAAAAATCACTTAGTTAAAACAACTATTCTGGCGCTGCAGGAGAGTTGCTGGCGAAACCTGGGGATTAAAGCCCGAAGGCGATCCATTGGCTATATACTGCCGTGATAAGACCAGCGATAACATACGGGGCGGTAGTCTGGTGGAGGAGGACAGAAGTGTCCTCCGCAGCGAAGCTGCTGACCGCTGTCCAGAGACAGGCATTGCTGGGTATCACTGGCGCAACTAACAGTACAGGGACGGCCTCTTTGGAGACCATTGTTGGCCTCCGCCCGCTGGAACTCTATGTGAGAGCGGAGGCAATGAATGCGATCCTTAGACTGAAAGTGACTGTGACATCCCAACTTCAGGGTGGGAGGACACACTTATACTACGGGCACATTGCTGGACGGGCCATTGCTACAAATGCCCACGGACAGCATGGTACCCGAAATTATCTTCACTGAAAAGGTGAAAATCTCCATACCGACCAGGCACGTAGTGAAATCACTGCTAACGAAAACTGGTACACGGATGGATCCAAATCCAGCCAGGGGACAGGAGCCGGTATTTGTGGGCCCAGTCATAATCAAAGGATATTCATAAGCCTGGGGAAACATACAGGGCAGAGGTATTCGCCCTTGCAGCCTGTGCAGAAATGATTGCAAAAGGGGGGCTACATGAGGAGGAAAATTAATATAATGACTGACAGCCAGGACAGCCAGGCAGTCATTAAGGCAGTCTCAAACCCTGTAACTAGGTCAAAACTAGTTAGGGACTGCAAACAATCCCTCAATGCACTGGCACGAGACAACGTAACAGCCGATGAACTAGCCAAGGAGGGCTCTAAGAGACACTTCATGGGTCCAGAGCCCGTATGTGGGATTACTAAAGATTCCGCAAGAAGGGAGATCTGGACCTGGTTAGTTAAAGAAAGTACAAAGAAATGGAGGTCGACTGAAAGTCAACTCCATACCAAAACGCTGATAGTAGATGGGGATGGTAGTTTCTCTGATAACCTACTCAAGCGCAGTAAGAAAGAAGTTAAAACCATTACTGGGCTGGTAACTGGACACTGTCCTCTGAAAAAGCATCTATACAACATAGGCCGTGTAAGCGAACCGTGGTGTAGAGGATGCGAACTACAGGAGGAAACGAGCTTACATGTAATCTGCACATGTGAGGAACTAAAGGTACTCAGGCAGAAATATTTCGGGAGAGATCTATTGGAGCCCTCGAAGGTCCTCAAGTTTCCACTGGGCAAGATACTGGGCTTTTATAGAGCACACCAAGCTGCTCGAGTGGAAATAAGGGAATAATAGGGATGTACAATGAGCACCAAGCTCAAGTGCTCGGACATCAAGTGCCCACCCTAACTTGAATGAATGAATGAATGAATGAGTTATTCCACTTTTTGAAATATAAATTTATCATAGAAAAATTAATACGATTAAAATTAATTTTCAAAATTCCCGCGTTTTCGGAACGTACATATGAGTAATTCTATACTTAAAAGACGGGTGAAACAGAATGTCCAACATTTGACGGTAAAATTAGTAGATTTTCGGTTCACCGTAAAAGCTTATTATTAACATTAGTGGTACCACCTTATGAAAGTTTTTCTAGCAATGATCGCAAACTGTTCGGCGGTTATACAAAATTCCTAACCAAACAAAATTACCGAAATTTCTTATAAGTATTAAAATTTGGATTAGAATTAAAATAATACGTTTCTTTCTAGGTTGATAAGGACGAGGAATACCTTTGGAGTGACCAAGTCAGTTGGCATCAGAGTAGGCACGTTAGGTCAGGCATAGGATGGGGCCCTCGTACTTCCCACCACGGAGAATGAGTCAGAACAGGAACGTATCTAGGGAAAATGGTCGAAATTACCCAGAGGTTGTAGGTAAAGTTCGGATAAAATTAATGTGATAAGCTTTTCTTAGTTTTTAGGTTGGAAATTTGGAATAAACAAAATTTTATCAAAGTAGCTGTTAAATAATTCAAAAACTAATCGAAACATATCGGTCTCTCACGCAGGTTGGCTAGTGAATACCTTTGAATTGGAATATTTTAACAGACTTCGATAGCGATTGTCTTTCATCAGAGGGGAAAACTGCCTCAGAAAATTCGTAAAATTCACCGAAGTGAGGAGAATATAAGATACTTAATACATGAGAATGCCCATGTAACCAAGTGGAACTATGGAATGTTCTAAATTAATGAATAATTAGTATTTTTGGGTTAAATTCATCAGACTGAGCACCGCACTGGATGAACCTGTAGTCGAACACTTGGCGACTGCGTACACGTACGCTCTTAAACATGTTGTCCCTTGGTTAACTCATTAAGCAGGCAAAACTTATTTTTCTCTTCTCTCTGTACATCATTCATTTAGTATAACAATAACCTTTTTTTTCCACATCATTTCGTTTGTACATTATTCCTTCCTATTCTTGATATACCGACCTTTTTCAGAAAATCAACTTTCCTCCATACATTTTTATTTATATTTCTTTCCTGTTGACGCGGTTTGTGCTGTCTTTTTTCTTCGTCAGCACAGCGCTTCGACCAGCAAATTTAATAATTCATTCATACTTAGTGTAGGTAAACATATATACTTGGGTTGTTTTTTGACTAAAAAGGGACAGTGAAAAATATTCCTATTTTCAGCCCTACTGTAAATGAAAGATATCTTATATAAGAAAATCCAAAAGCTCTTTCTTAAAAACACCTTTATTTGCTCTCACGTATATAAGTCATGTTTGATGTTATTATAGCGTGTATATAACTTATTAATAAAAAAAGCTGACGTAAAGAGTTTTTCCGGACTGTTGAGCCGTGATCTTGTGGAATTGCTTCCGTACGTTTCGTTCACAACTGCAGTGTACACCTTCAGCGGCGAGGTCGAAGTTTTCTTCGTAATGGTTCGTCGTGTAGTGATACGACGTCCTGAGTGATGTCGTTGTATATAGTCGGTGTCTGTGTAAGAGGCGTGACGAACGCTACCGATTGGTCTTGGTCTGAGTGCGTACTGGTTGTGATACAGCTACATTCAACAATGTAACAAATCCCCGAGTATTAAAAAGTACTCATATTTCCCAACACTAATGTTGTCTATTAACAATTTACTGAAAAATATTGCTTTCAAATATATAATATGTGTTGAAATGTAAGCGGATTTAGTGTGATCACTTTAAGGAATGGTTATTTGAGGCAATAGAACAGTTTCTTAAGAATTATTAGATCAGAAATAAAAATTCTCCGTGAAAGTAATGTTGTAACGAAACATGCTTACCATAAAAGTTATCCTAAAGCCTAACTGCGCCTCAAAAATTAAACGCACGTCGCTTACAGCTATTTGCATGTTTTGAAATTCATCCGGGATAATTTTTTCATCCAGGGATTAGTCCTACGTTACGATATAAACCCTCCGGTCTTATCACCGGTTATTTGCATAGGGATATGACGCGGTCCGCACTATGAATATGACAAAACAAAATTAAATCTATTATCCGGTACAAGCGGGAAGGAATAGTCGGGTAAGCGAAGGGTGGCACTGCCGCATCCGCCATTACGGTCAGACGCGCTTTCGTTCTCTCCCCCTTTTTAATCAGGGTTCATCGCGAAGCATACACCACACTGGCGGGCATCGACTGAAATAAAAATACATTATGGGGTCCCTTTTTGGTCGTAATGTTGATGACTCTGAATACGATGTGAGCGATTTTTTGCAATAATATGGAGTGTTAGTGAGAAATTTCTGCGCATTTTTCCAAATTCCTGCTTCCATAGCTCCCTTTTGTATAATTATAAACATACCTACGGCCTACGAAATGGCGTATGCGTTTTCGATTTTATCGCCTAATATACAGGAAGACTTTAAAATAAAATTTATTAAAGATAGATTCGTTTTTACTCTTATAACACAGGATTCCATTTTATGACAACAATTTGTGGTATGGACCTGATTTTGCGCGCAATATTTGCTTGGCGCTTCAAAGAATAAACAAATAGATATAAAGCTTTGAAAATTGGATAGAGGCTTTTCTCTGAGTACTGTATAGTACAAATATTTTTAGATTTAATATACAATTTACTTTGTAGTCTCCTAAATTGAGAAAAAGTAACCATCCAAGCTTTTATAAAAAAATGCTGGTAGAAATTTATTTCTCTTATTACTTCTTCCATTTGTAATAATTACCGTTATGCTATTGCTATGAAAATAACCAAATCTAAATTACTTTCGTGTAGAAAAAAATGCGATTCTTACTCCAAAGACCCTTCGTTTTTTGTTTAATTCACCAACATTATATGGATTAAAGAGCTCGGGTTGGGTTTTTTTGACAATGCTATAGACTTTCTCCAAGTAAGTCAAAAATGTAAGTAAACATCTTAATAATCCTAAACTAGCACGTAACTTCCGCCGTCGTCATGCTGGGCTTCCAGGCTGGAACCACATCCTGGATCAGCAGAGTATAGTACCTTAATAATGATTGTAAATTATTGTGAATTCTTACAAAATATCGCCGCGCTAATATTTTATTTAATGATAAATATAAACCTTTATTCTTTAAATTGCCTTTTATTTACAGATACCTATCCTTCTGCTTTTAATGGTATTTAGAAATACAATCTCTTTTTGTGAGATAAATAATGAGATAAAAGCTTATAAATCATTCTAATTTCATTAAATTAATCTAAATTCTTCATTGCAGATTATGCGCATCAGAAATCCCCCCTCTTATAAAACAATGAATAGTTATTATATAGTTAGAATATTTATATATTTCTACCAGTAGTGATTAGGATGGCATGAGAGCTGCACGAGCTGTTTCTCGTACTATCAATTTATGCAATATAGGACTACCATTTCATTAAATATTGAAATTATAGTTTAACTTTAATTATTTAAAGTATTACCTGCTTTTATATTAATAAACACAGTGTACCTAGATAGCAATAACATGCACAATTTATTGTTTAATAATAGATCACAACTTTAAGAGCACAAAGACTCTTACTCAAGGTGAGTACACCTATTGGTACCATTAAATTCAACAGTCAAATACTATCCAATGTATTTTGGATTATTAAATTTCAATTTAATTAAAACCGATATTCAAATTTTCGATATTCCATATGTTGAATCATGTCTCATAAAATAATACCAACTTATGCTTATTAAAATTACAAATAACAACAACAAAGATGAACAGGTGGTAAAGATAAAGTGGTATCAAAGAAATAATAGTTTAACCTTATGCACAAAGATGTTTTCAACAAATTCAAAGCAGCAGTTTGTGTTATAAATTCTTACAAAGAAAAAATATATGAGGCCCAATCACGTTTTAACAGAAAACGTAAAACCAAGTAACCTATATTACGGAGAAGACTAGTATAGTATATAATATGTAATAATATATAGTAATAATAGGTATAAAATAAAATATGTATAAGGTTGCTGTCAGATGTAACCAAACATTTTGAAATATCTAATCTACATTTCAGTAACGAAAAAATGCGATGATAAATCACACTACATGGAATCCTCAAGAGCTTTTCTAGAACAATAAAGTAAGACATATTTATATTTATTTGATATTTTTACGCGCGCTTATTTTTAAAATTAAAGTATTTAACTAGCAGATTGCGCTACCTGTATAGAGCGGAGATCATTTAGATATTTAAATCGCTCATAGAAAGTGCTCTTGTATGTTTCATTGATACGCAAGTTTCTAGTGCAAATGTACTAGAACATTCAGGAAAGATACAAACCGCTCCAGAACTAGAAACGCCAAATATAAACAGATCACGGACGAGAAGAGAAATAGAGCTTTAATGGGAAGTTCTATTGGAGAGTTCGCTAGAGACAACTAATGTAGAAATAAATAGTGGATATAAACTATAAATATAAATAAATAGTACTTCAGTGTGAATTTAGTGTTTTAGTAGTACTTAGTTATTTGATTATTAGTGTTTGCATCAGTGTTATGTTATTTTTATTAGTCTTAGATGCAAACAAAATTACTTTTTTATTTGAAATATAGTTTGCATTGGTTTTTTGAACACCGAAAACATTACAATATACTAAATGAAATTTACTAGGGCGAGATTCAAACTCACTATCTCTCGGACTAGTCGAAACCCCTTATTATCGTAAAAGTGAAGGTAACTCTTAGCACTCCACTTTGTATCCTACATTTATCGATTAATAAATACAAAATCTCTTACCCATTAACCCATTAATTATTAGTCCCGTGCATTCAAATTCAACTTTTAGTTGTGATTTCAAACTATCAGCACATAAAAACGTAAATAATAATAGTGTGGAATACATTTCAAACGCTCATATTCAAAACCTGATCCAAACGTAATATGCTGAAAAGGCGAAAGTATGAATTTGAAGAATAAACAATAGACTTATTAACTCATTATTTAATAACGAAAACCTTGACATAACAAATTATTCGATCAATTGAGATCTTGATTGTTGAAGAACCTTAGTTCCAAACGCTGATATAGCTTGTTCCCTTACTATGTCACTAATGCATCGACAATTTTGTTTTGAAAGGGAAATGTAGATATAATAAAAAATGTATGGGTAATGAAAAAGAATTCAGTCTATTGCTTTCATAATTTTTAAAGTAATTTTTACTGGGTAAATATCAGAGCGACAAACATGTTGAGCTTTCTACTATAGAAAGCTTAACATACAAAAGATATCGTTAAAATAATCGTCGAAAAATATAGTGTGTACTTAATTGATTCATACAGATCACATGTCTATTTTAACTCATTTACAATTAGTTTTTTTGTTGTACGATTTTAAATTAAACCTACTTGAATATATAATTTTTACAAATTTTAGCGAATCTTCAATGGTGGTGTTTACTCCATGAATATGAAATGATAAAATAATTTTATACCTCTTCTAAGTTAACATTCCAATTGTTATTTTATGTAGAAGTCTTTGTTGGGGCGCACAACCACAACGTAACATCACAAGATTTAAAAAACAGAGAGAATAATATCAAATAAATTAGAATGAAGATAAACCAAGTAGGTGGTGTTATTTGTTTTCTGTATTCACCCACGGAAGGTGGAGATTATATTGGATTTCAGTAAATTACAAGCTCCGAACGTTGCTCATTGGAGTCTTGTATATCACAACCATGTTTTGCCTTGAGCAGAGTTGCGTATACCTGTCAAGAGACTCGTATATGAATTTATGATATAATCCATACGGTAACTTGCAAGTACTAATATTGATCCTCTATTATAGAGGTTCCTATGAGAGGTTTTTTTTTTCTAAGTTCTGATATACCTATTTCTACAAATTCAATTTCAAACAATTTAAGGCGGTGTCGTCGATGTCACCTGGAGAAGGCGAAGCTTGCACGTTTATCAATAGCGACATTTGTGTATATTTTTCTCAATTTAATGTTATGTTATATACCTCTGTTAAATCAAGGGTTAGCAAGCAACTTTATTTCTGTACAGTCTGAATCAACGAAAAAGTAAAACTCATCATCTCGTTTGTGTCGGGAATTGCGGAAAAGTGTTAGACACTAAAGTTTTAGATAATGTTAAGGTGCACAGTTTAAAATTATTTTTGAGTATACAGGTGTGTTCTGTAAAGCGTGGTGAATATAACATTATATTTTAGTAATGGTACATTCTATTTATAACTTATTTTTAGATGCTATGTGAAATTCTATAATTTTTTGTTAATGATATGTACCTAAATCTCCTAGTTTTCCTAATATTTTATTTTGCTTAGAAAACTATTTGTTTTTACTCTTATAAATAATAACATTAAAGATAATAAGGCTCTTATTCAGAACTGAATAGCCTGACAGACCGCAATGAAGTCACTTTGCTGTGGGTGCTCGGACATTCGGCTAACGAAGGAAACGTAAAAGCCGATGAGTTAGCAAGGAAGGGATCATTGGCTTCATATATAAACCCAGAGCCTGTTCTAGGAGTATCCAAAAACACAACACAAGAGCAGGTAAGAACTTGGGTAAAAGGAAAACAAAAAGAATGCTGGGATAAAATAACAGGTAAATTCATGGAAAGACCTTTATTAAGGGACCTTAATCTTAACATCAAAGAAGACTGAAGAACTACTGCAGCTTAGTAGGAATCATCTTGGTACCGTAACAGGTCGCTTTACAGGGCACTGTGCTCTGAAAGAACACCTACAGAAAATTGGCAACAACACTGGAGACATCAACTGCGGACTGCATTGGGGTAACAACCAACGCTTAGCGCATTATATGTGAATGCAAAGCTCTCGACATAAAAAGACAAACAATTTTTGGCATGGTAAAAATGAACCCAGAGAATTACTTCGATCAGCCAGCCAGGGAGCTGTACAGATTAATACAGGGTACTACGATATTGGAATGGCTAATATAACTTAATGGGTAAAAGAAATGGGAGATCAAATACAAAAAGTCAAGAGACTGCAGGGTTTCAAAAGGTCAGGTCAGACGGCTCCCACAACCAAAAAAAGAGGCTCTTATTAATGATGAGGTTTCATATTTAAAACATTTAAATTAATATTTAAAAACTATCCAGTATGAACTCTCATAATAAACAGAATCTTTAACTTCAAAATTGAGAACATGCAAAATATTTATTTGCACTAAAATTTAAACATTATTCATACGAAATACTTTCGATTCTGGCTCATAAACATAAAAAAATATCTTAAAACAGAATCCCTCGCGGTAACAAACCAAATATGATAAGGAAAAGGGTCTGTACGAACTCGAATACTGACATCAGAAAAGAGAGTTCCTTGTAAGTGTCACGGTACTCGAACAACAAACGGTCACAATCCATGGGAAAAAGTAGGTAAATCCGAAGAAATTCTTCTAATGATTAATAATTTTGACGTTTTTTCTATATATTTCTAGCGCAGTGGTAATTCAATGATGGAATTCACATTGAAATTCCATTTTTTTTCCAAGAAGAGAGGAAAATATAATTTAGCTAGAACTGAAACATACATACAAATAATCCTGAAATTGATGGATGAACAAATATTTTAACCTAAATTAAACAATAACAAATTACTCCTACTAAGATCATTCAAAGATATTTTATTTGTTATTTACATGTTCTACCAAAAAAAACTGAAAAAAGAAATATATAACAAACCTAAATGTATACAGTCTAATCTAACAAAAAGCTCCTTAAACCAGACACAGAAAACCATCCCTAAAAAGAAGAAAATAATGATAACTTTGAAGTGAGTGATCGGAATTAGTCCTTGTTTTTTTTTATATAATGCCCATAATCAGTGTTTACTTACATATGTATACTTTTTAAACGTGATAGCTTAAGTAATTCGTGAAGAAAAAATATTGATGTTTGCCACTCTTATGCTAATATCTCGAATAGGGGTGGCATCGTTTGAGCTAATTTTTGGTATTTAGAGTACGCGTGATAATAGTACTCATTTGCTTCAATTTTTTGGAGTAGAGCCTTTGTATAGCAATCTTTTTTCGGGATTAATACTTTTTTGACTTGGAGAATTTGAAGTATATACGTATCTGGCAAAAAATTAAACAAAAAATATTCTTTTCTTCCCAGTTCCCAGGGTATTGGATAGACAAATAAAATTTAAACCAGAGCCTGTGAAAACCACAATTTCTGATTAAAAAAATGGGAAAACTGCGAGGGTTGTACAATCTTTGATGGCACGTAAAATTGAATTGTTTCCACCTAATATACTCCAAGTAAAATATCTATAAATATGTCGTATTTCCCAGTTCTTTCACTGTGTACCAACCTAACCATGCGTTGTTTTACGATATTTTATCTCATACACCGGCGCTTTTCATCTACCACCGGCTGTTTTTATGTACCACCTAGAAAATGGATGATCGCTTTGCTAATGTTAAAGGTTTCAGGAAAATATAATTTGCACTAACCGTATACCGCTCAAATTTTTACACATAGGTACTAACCATAAAATCAAACACGCACCCACATACATCAATCAATGCAGAATTGTTACTATTATTACTCCGGGTGCGGATTTTCATTTCGGGACAATGTCGACTGGACTCCTTTAGTGGAAGGGTGCCGAAAAAGTCGCACGTTGGTATCGTTAGAGCTATTGTTTGATTTATTTATAAATATCGACCGCCCCAGCAACGTTCGGATACTGTGCGATAATGGATAATGAATGATACTGGCCACTTAAGGGCATTCCTATTCTGTAGAAGTTGAACGTTCATGGCTGTGGTCGTTATTATTGTTACCCGGCTGAATGAAATAAGGGACGCCTGACATAAAAATAGTATTTAATTAAAAGTATAAAAGTATTTACTAAAAAAAAATGTCGATGTAATAAGAATTACGTAGACAAATAACTTGATAGCATAGACAAGGATAAATATATAGATAGAGCTTAGAGATGCGCAGCGTTCAGACCACATGGGGGCCGCCATTTTGATGTACGACAGGGTCGTAAGAACACACTTTAAATATAAAACAACACTGAACGAAAAATATACACAAATATAATAAAGAAGTACATTAATTCAATAATTATTTTATCAAAATTCGTGCAACGAACACTTTTATCAGTACAAAATATGTGCGCTTATTATATTGATAAATATATAGGTTCATGTATACAATAAAGAAAATTGTTAATATAATGAAGATATTATTCACTTGATTATGCATATAATAAACATAAATTATTGCTTTAAAAATCGGTATACATTAAAGTGATTAAAGAAGTTTTTGATACAGTAAAGTAAGTTCATGTTATATACAAACTGAATTGTCATATTGCTAACCGTGGTACATTGTATGAATTAACTTTTTTATTGCTTTTATGGAATTTATACATTCCGTTAATTAATAATAGTTGCAGAAACTATGAATTATATATTATACCTATTTATTACAAATAATATAAACAGATTTCGAAAATAAGCATTTAGTGTAAGAGGTCCAAGTCTTTTACACTAACAGCACATTTCCGAAATCCGGTTATACTATTTGGCAAACTTTAGTAATGATTAATTCGTTTAATAATACAACCCACTTCAAAAAGGTGCAGCTACAGTGTAATAAATAAATCTACTTACCAATGCTATTTATTGATAAATTTTAATATTAGTATACATTATTTATTTACAAATCAATTTATTATGTTCATTCTGTCAGCATTTCTTATGTAATTTAGTCTTTAGTTCGTACAAGCTTGCCACAAGCTCTCCAATAAGTTACCAAATCGTAACGACCGTATTATAGCTTCTGTCCCGTCTTCAAAATCTGAAACACCAAATTGGTAATAAGTAATATTTGACAAAAGATTGTACATATACATTTATACATACCAAATTATTAGCAATATTTTTGTTTCGGAATTCTCCTTATCAGTTTTGCATATCCGTAAATTTATTACTTATAAATTTTCCCTATTTTATTATCCGATAAAATTCCTAAAATGTGTTGAGAGTTTTATACTAAGGTACCTATAGTAATCTTAAATTGCCAACTTTTCCGTCAGAAACCTATCTGCTTTTCTAACCGTGATGACGTTCCCGACGATAAATGATAATCGTTTTCTATAAAATACTAAAATACTATATTTGTATTTAGGTTATTCACGTGTTTGAAATGTCTGACTAATGTATCGAGCTCGCAAAATTAGTGTTACACATAAAACAACGTATATTACACCTACTTTAATGTTCACACACACGCAAATTGTCAAATATTGGATATCCACTTATTGTTCATTACATATAAAGCTAGGTTTGGTAATTTGACTATCTAATAATAATTACGTATTTAACAAGTTTTCAAGTGGGACTAAGAAATAAAAGAAAAGGGAGGGTATTAAATGCCTTAATTTTACCTGTAATAACACTAAACACACTCCTTTTATGAATGCAAACAGATAAAATATGTTGCAGAAAAGATACATTTAGGCCTGGATAGAAGGGACTACGTAGAATGTGAATCTGAAGTTCTGAAGAAACAATTTTAACAATTGCATACGCTATATCTGCAGAGAAAGCGTAAAACATAGTATGTGTTAGAGTGAAATGATTGGAACCAATCAATACCGTTATAAATTCATTTATTAATACAATTAACTCAGTATTAAAAATATATTCTACCTCATAGAAATAATAAAATATTTAATTAAATTAATAACATACCACTTTAAATTAATAAACTACATACTAATTTGCCTTTCTAATAAGTAATAAACTGTATTTTGTTAATACAATAAACTTACTTTTTTAACGTGACCGTCAATAAACAAAATTGTTCAATATAATAAAAAATTATCCACACAATACATCTTTTTCTTATTTTAATAAACCCAACTCAATAAACGATGTTTATTAAATTTGTTTTTTCAGTGAAGGACGTAACGGTAATATTTTAAAATAAAAAATTGGTAAAATGGTCATACTTCCCTCTGACACTAGTATTATACCACATACATATAGGAAATTGTATTTTGTACTGCTAGAATAGGCTAATACACTAGTTTACTAATACTTGAATGCAGTTTGTAGGTTTTTTAATATTTTCGTGTAGTGTGTAGTAAACACACACTATGTTATATGACATTTCTTTATTGGTGGCTAAACAATGAGTTCGCTTAATTTTTTATTATTAATATAATAACTAATATTTATGTGTCTATTACTACGCTACAGTTCTTGTGATATCTTTTGCATGTTTGTAACTGCAAAAGTGTCAGTTTCATTATATGGCTGTAGCAATTGTAATATTGAATCTCTGTATATAAATAAATAGGATTATTTGCAGATGATGCGTTCGTTTGTAATAACTATAATAAGAATATTTGTTATTACATAATATATTTCCATACACACATTCTTGTCAAATAATAGAATTAATTTAATAACTGAAGGTACTTGTATTGTTTCAAACCACAATTTGTATTGTCATATTGCACAATATTTATTTACAACAATATAACTATTTTCAATTAAGGTACAGTAAGAGCAGCACGGTTGAGAAGGAAGGGTGCAACATTGCCAATCTTGCGAGTCAAGCAGTAATATGCGGGATCGGTTGGTTAGTTGGGTGACCATTCGGACAACAGTTCTCAGCGGCTCGGTGTGTTCCGGCACCTTTAAGCCAAGGGCCTGTAATGCTGAGTTATTATTATTATTATTATATTTCTTGTTTGCTTCGGCATTAAAGTGGAAAACGTTAGTCAAACTGATAAACCCTACATGCATGCACTGAAGGAAGGTATTATAGCAGATTTTGAAATTAGAGAACAACTGAAAAAGGAAACAATAGATAAAATAAAAATAGTAGTAATTACTATATTTATTTTTTATAATTATTGAGATAAAGTAAAAAGAACAACACGTAAATAAAAAACACACATAAAACACATAAAAAACCATTGAATAATAAAAAAAGGTCATGACAAGCCTTGAAAACAAAAAATACTAGGCATAAAAAAATATTAAATACAAGATAATCAAAAAGGAAATGCTGTATATATTATGTAGGTATAATAAAATTATTAGTGTTGCATACGACCTCTGTTCGCTTGCAAATACTTGAGAATCCGGATATAAGCTCCGATTGTTGCAGCCTGTTTTAATATTATTGTTTTGACAGAATGCACGGCATTGATGAATATGATATGGCTATTTGCTCAGCAGCAGTGCGTATGCAACTGTGAGGGTGGCTGTGAAAGTAAACTAATACCATTACCTTCTAGTTCTCATCCTCTGGTATAGGTTTTAGCATCTGTTTATTTTGCTTCCATTGTCCAGCAAGTATAAGGTTTTATTGAATTTTTCGGAAATGTGTTCTGTTAATAGGCGGCTAGCGAAGAGAGCGCTCATTAAATACTCTTCAAGTTCTGCGTATATTCTTCTTGAATAAAAAAATAAATTTAAAGTAAGACATTTAATTATCAAAGTCATCTTTGCTAATGCAATAATGCCGACAACACAGACCAAGATACGTTGACAGATCACTTGAATGTAGATTGATATTGGACAATTGAATAAAAGCTCTGATCAGCTGTTTTAATCAATCATTTTATTATGTGTACCAAATGTTTCGGCCTAGAACTATCATCAGGCGTAACTGTCAGGTCTGAATAAAACAAATAGATCAATTATTCAGACCTGACAGTTACGCCTTATGATGGCCCAGGCCGAAACATACCGTACACATAATAAAAATGATTGATTAGAACAATTGATTACAACTTCTATTCAATTTGCCGAACAAAACAGCAATCAAAGACAATGAATATTGTTTAGTACACTCGTACTCCCCATAGTCAATTTTCCAAGAAAGTACTAAGTAATTCAAAACTACATTTTCTGAAAATCGCTAATCCTAAAAGAAGCGATAGAGATAGTATAAGACCACATATAGTTTTTCGATAGAGGACACAATTCTGCATCGCACGATGGAAAAATATACAGAAGGTTCCATTTGAAAAAGAAATAATTTTATCACCTTAAATCAACCCTAGTTTGTGCGACACCCTATATAATTTTTCTTACGTTTTATTCTTTGGTTAAATAGTAGAGAATTCACATCCTCCACAGTCAACATAAAAACTCTCTACGTTTTGTATGTATGTATGTATGTAATAGAAGGGTGGTGTTACACTGCGACCTAAAAGATCTATTGTGTCCCCTATTCTTGCTGCTTTACAGCTGGCCTTCCAATCCTATTCCTTTTAGAAAGTGTAGGATGTCAGAGGGCCCCAGTCTAGATAAGTCTCCCTCTTCGATTTCACATGCACCCAGGTAGAATGCCCTCGGGTTGTACAGTGATACGCAGTTTGAAAGGAGGTGGATGGATGTTTCATCTCGTTCCCACAAAATCTGCATTCAGGATCTTTTTCAAATCCAGCTTACTCAGGTGTCCTTTCAGTCTACATGGCCTGAAGTAGTTCTGTTAATATGCGAACATTGTTCTTACTCAGGTTGATGCATTCTGTAAACCTCTTCTGGTTATAAGTTCCAGAAGAATTTTACTTTGCCTCATTCCCTGGAGATTTTCCCATAACTGGATTTTCCTGCTCCATTTCCATTTTTAGTTCCTTCAGTATTGTACGCTACTTAACCCGCAAAAGGGTTCAGGCCCTACGAAAGGCTCCAGCCCCTTTTTTGCGAGGTTATCCGTTATTTCGTTTCCTTCCACTCCTGTGTGACCCGGAACCACAGGAGGGTTACTTTATTCTTTTGCCTAACTCATTTAGTTCCCTAGGCATTCCCAGACCATCTTGTAGCTGATTTCATATGAGTTCAGCGCCTTGATGGCTGCTTGACTATCAGACACGATGATAATCTCCTGCTTCCGATAGTCGGGGGCGATATGGGCAGACGCGTGTAAAATTAAAGAAACTAAAAAATTAATCGGGGCGCAAAGATTATTAACAGTTAGGGCCGCGAACGCGTATTCATCTATTTCGGCCGACGCGGCGTGCGTTATTTCGGGTACTTTACCAGTAGATTACGTTGAGGGAACTTAATTTCGTAGGGATGCGAATAAAATAGGGTTTGAGGGTTTGATTACGGCAACGGGAATTAGATTAGAACCGGGCGATTTAGAAAGGCGAGTAGATATAGGGGGGCGAATTCATCCCGCGGAATTAAAAAGTATTAGTTATGATAAATTTATAGGCACTTTTCGAGAGGGTTTAGAAATTTTTACAGATGGGTCGAAGGGTGAGGGTGGTACAGGGGCGACTTTTGTTTGTTTATAATAGGGGTATTGAAATACATAATCAACAGTTTAAATTAGGGGATCATTGCAATATTTTTCAGGCAGAATTAGTTGCAATAATCTAGGCAGTAGTTTATATTAGGCGCGAATGGGAATTTATGCGGGACGTGAGGATTATAATAGATAGCTTATCTGTATTAGAGGCGTTAGGGAATTTAAAAAATCCGACCGATTGTTGTTAGATACTTGCATATGCTGCGCGAGGGGGGATAAAAACTTTTTGGACTAGGGCTCATGTAGGTACAATCGATAATGAGAGGGCGGATCATTAGCGAAAGAGGGTATCTAGGGGAGATAGCTTGATTATTAGATTTGGGCTAATTTCGGCTAGTGTAGTTAAAAAAGCGTTTAGGGATAAACTTGATAATGATTGGCAGAGTAGGTGGGATACTACTTAAATGGGAGGTGGACTAGGAAATTTATCGGTAACATTACACGTTTAGGGAAATGAGAGTTAATTTATCGTATCAGGCGGTAGAATTAATAACAGGTCACGGTAATTTTAAATCTTATTTATGTAGAATTGGTAGGGTTAATGATTCGCTTTATGAGTGTGGTGGGTAGATACAGCGGGCATGTCTTATTTGAATGTCCACTCACTGATGAGTGGCGGTCGCGTACGGAGGTTAGGGCATTAGCTAGGGGGTTAAATTGGCCGCGACGCGAAACAGATATTAGAGATAATGAGTCGATCGATGGTGGGAATTTTTAGTAATATTTGCTAAAGAACTAGATAGGCTACGGCATGATATTTAGATATGTAGTAGGGTAGCACGCTTATAAATGAATATTTTATGCTCTTTTAGTGGTCGGAATTGGTGTTAAACTATAAATATTTAAATATAAATATTTATTTAATTACTCTTGGTTAGAATAATTAGGATTAAGTTATTATTAAGTATTAGAATAGGTACTGCTGTTGTTTTGTTTGTTTTTTAGGTCATTATCTTTCCTGTTCAACTTCTGAATGCGTGGAAAAGGGAGCAGCTAGGCGAGAGCGGCAAGGCTGTCGGAATTTGAGGAGACGTGGAGGCTGCTTCTTCGGCACTCAGAAGGATAATAATAATTTGTGGCTATCAGTAATAAGGTCTGGGACTTCTTCCCAGATCCTCCCAGAGTAAGGTTTTCGCCATGGTTTTCCTTACTCCGTGGCCATTGATTTTATATAAGTATATTATATATATCAGTGTCCTTGGCGAATGCTGGGAGATAACGAAAGTCGTTCCATGGGCGCATTTAATAGTAACTGATAGCTGACTGATTTACAGTAGACTCGCGATTATGTGTATTATCATTTTTCAAAAGTAATATTCGTATGGTCGCGAGGCTACTGTATTATATTTTTGTTATTAAAAATCATAGGGAAGTTATTTAGTTAGAGTAGGATCATTTCAATTGTTATGGAACCCATATAGTACTTAGAATAGGTAGCCTCGTGTAGTACCTTTTCAGGTGGAGCACGGGGTTAGGATGATTTGTAATAATTTAGTTTTCATAAATAAAGTGCTTCCGATAGTTCCTATCCTCTACGTTTTACTATATAGCTGTTATGTGCGTTTAATGCATCATATTTTTTTTTGCTTTTTTCACAGAAACCAAAATAACTCTGAAACGGTAATCCATAGCTAAGTAGATATTTTATAAAATTGTCTTTAAAATATCTAGTAGAACCTAAAAATGCACTAAAAAAATATAGATAGATTAATACTTATTCAAAAGCTAAATATTGTGTCGTTCATTACCCCATTCAAAATTCAACTTATTACTGGAAGGGACCCCCTCTCCCCTCCCCCTGGCCCCTCTTCCGACAATTGGTCTCACAGAAAAATTAATTAAATGAAATTTAAGTTACATAAATAAATTAATTCTGAACTCAAATTGAATAATAAAATGATCTTTCCTTTTAAACGGTAGGTTACATCTTATGTAAAAATAAGGTTGTTGTTGGAGGTTCCTTAAATCCTGTTTGCGTTAAAAAAGTTCAAATATACAACCATCGTTTTATATTAATCACACCCGCACATAATTGCACGGGCTTTTAATTCCAGGAAATTTTCAGGAAATACGCCGACACAATTATAATCTACAAAGCGGCACGAATGACAGACAGAAACGACCAAAATTGACGTACGGCTCCGTGTAATCCTTTCCTCCATTCCCGCAGTTTTTCGTTCCCCGTCCAGCTTATCGGACGACCCTTCGCATATTAACCTACCGGAACGGCACAACCCCAAACGGCTTGGACACGGGCTCCCGTACCGTAAACGGTACCGCATCGCGAATGAAACACAACATTGACGTAATTACGGTCCTTTTGTGTCAAAATTAATTGCGCGACACATGTTCGACAAACAGACGGACGCATCGCTATCCGCTAAGAGCGGACGCGAAACATATTTGGTTTTAATTTTGTGTTGTACGGGTTAAGTAAACACATCTCGCAAAATGACGAAGCTGGTAGCGCTATTGCCACACCGCCGCTTTTTGTATTTCGAAGGAGCGGCGCGACTTCCATGAAACAATATAAACGAAATTAGTTTCAAAGTGATTTGCATCTGAAAGACGACGAGGAGGAAATTAAAGGAATTTAATAGAATGCCTATTTCGCGTCACACGACTACTTTTCTCGCGTTTCTCATTTTACATTACATATGCCCGCCTTGTCGCGCAAATAAAAACACTCGACTGACGTGTAACGCTTTGCCTGTACGCCGTAAATTAGTCTTCCTTTGATAAATCCTGAGATGGTTGTACGTTGTGCCGCCTTTGGAGCGATAAGGGTGCTTACTTGTCCGCTTCTTATTTAAATTTTCTATACAAGCTATTTTCACTAGCGTAATAATGTGTTTAATACATTTTTTGCAACGAGGACATATTATCCTCACACTTCTACTACCTCTCAACTATTCAGTTTTTTGCAAAGATTGCACGCTTTTTACAGTAAGAAGTTAACAAATTAATGAAATTTCTGCTTTTAACTGGTAATAATTAAGACGAATTTCTCCAAGAGAAATTTTTCTCCTCACGCAGGAATCGAACCTGCATCCCCTCGTTTGCCGGACGAGTGCTTTCCCACTTAAGAAAGTCGAGAATGCGAAATTCGAGCGTTATAACCAGGGTTGAAATTTCGGTTCACTTCGAATAGCCGTACTATGAAAATTTATTGCTGCGAGTGCCCGGGAGCTACGTCACAATGCTGGGCGGAGTTAGCGTGCGTAGTTGGAGCGCGTATTCAACACTTTACTCTCAGACTTCGTAGCAGTATTATGCATCTCATACGTATAATGCACTGCCATCAATTACAGTCGCATTAGGTTAGCGTAAACATGCATGTAAAATCGATGCAATGAAAATATGAATAAATATAAAATTAAGTAACAAATTTGTTAATTTCTTACTGTAAAAAGCGTGCAATCTTGCATAAATGATTGTCACAACAAGTATATTACATTTTCCTTTGTTCTCTAGAGGGAAAACCGGTATGAACTCACAATCAGTGTATATATAACAGATAAATCATTAAACAATATTATAATTCGAAGCAACTATTAGGTACATTCGTAAATTTTCAAACAGAAATTTTCGCAGATTATCGCCGCAGTAATTGCCTTGTATTGCTAGAAAATTCTCTAAAAGAAAACCAAAAATAGAATTTCGACCTTCAAAATATAAAATAAAAAACGGAAGTGACAACTTAAAATAAATAAAGGAAACTCAGAAATTATTAAATGAAAACGAAAAGCAATCTTTCTCTATGCACATAAATTTGCATTGATAGACCACAGATTACTACTACGAATCTTCGTTGCTGAATCTTCTTAGTCGCAACTCGCAATTGGCAAATTGGTGGGGACGTGAGAGACTGTGGAGGCACTCCGAGTAATAAAATCTCGTACGGCAGATGAATTCGAACGGACTGAAAATTTACAAGCCTGGTTATAACCGAACATACACTGTAAAAAATTACAGTAATTTTGCCATGCTAAATCAGGAATATTACATGTAATAACGTTGTGAATTTACCACAATAAACCATGTAAATTTTCTTTTACATGTTTTTTCTAGAATATTTAACATGGAAAAAGAAATTTCGGTAAAATGTATAGCTTTTTCATGTAAGTTTAAGATGTAACAAAAATTCAAAAGGAAAATACAGGAAAAAACATGTACAATTTTGTGTTTACTATCAAAATTTACATAAAAGTGTAAAATTGTCAATTTTTTTTGGGTATTTAGTGCACTTTAAAAGGAATTTTACTATTAAACTAATTATTTTACTGTACAAAATATGAAAATCTTTTATATTTATTTGTTTTTACTTGAATTTTCGGGTAAAACTATAGATATCATGGAAAATAGGAAATTCATACGCCGCAATGTGATTGCTTATTGGGCTATTTATCTTGCCCGTAAGTAATTCTATTTGTTTGTCGAACTTATTGGCTCAATGATATCACGTGATAATGTAATAGTGATGCGTCACAAACAATCGTGGGTTTCGTGTAAGCGTGTTCATTCTTGATCCCTGGTTGAGCGATTCAGTGTGACTTATTAGGTGCTATAAAAGAATTAGGTAAGTTAGTTTTATAAATACGCATTTACAGATATTTGTATATGTAGTTATCAATTGTTCTTAAAATTTAACATAGTACTTTGAAGGACATACTAACTTATAATCAGATAGGTGTAAACGTAACCGTAACGTGTTTTCAGAAGTAGGTATACATAACATTATATTTCCCAAATTCCCAAATATAAATACAAATACATTCTAACCAAAAGAGTGAGGATATCGGAATTATGATATAGTATGTAGTATCTATTGCAACTTCATATTTAGAAGTTAATATTTGTCACAGATGAAATTACGTAGATAGAATATTTACGTCCATTTTGGATAAATTCAAGAGGGTAAGATTCATTTACCAATTTTAGTATTTTTTTTTTTGAAATTTGATGCAGAAGCCCGATTTTGAGTTTTTTTTTAGACATAACCATTTTAAAATAAAGAAGTTTAGGCGGTTATGTCAGCCTGAAATCGCATTGTCAACTTGAATCTGAACGATGTATAGGTAATAATTCTTAGTATCTATTGTAAATGACTATTTAGTCATACATATTGCTGTGAACTGATGGTACCAGCATATAATTGAAAGTGAAAAATTAAATTAACTAGCTCAGCAAAAAAAAATTTAAAAAGGCGCGCAAAAAGATCTTTGATCTCAGAGTAACTTTCATGAAAAGTAATAGTGGGCGTTTGTAAAATTTGACTTTCTTTAAAATCCCCAAAGATTGAAATGGTTGATTCAAAAATAAAAGAACTGTAATTTTTAAAATGATATTTACAATCATAAATTTTATTGTTCAAAAAGAAAAAAAAAACATTTAATTACAAACACAGGGAAAAAACCTTAAGACAGAATGTCTGGATTAAATAAACCCCTTCGTGATTTACAATTAAAAA
The DNA here is from genome assembly GCA_004143645.1 of Protaetia brevitarsis. Taxonomy (NCBI): domain Eukaryota; kingdom Metazoa; phylum Arthropoda; class Insecta; order Coleoptera; family Scarabaeidae; genus Protaetia; species Protaetia brevitarsis. Next base: position 47,027 of record RXPK01001316.1, on the reverse strand, counting down.
GGACAATGCAAATCCTTTAGCAAACAAAATGGAAAATTTGTTCCAGAAAAAAATCTCAATCACACAAAAAATCCACGCGGTCACGAAATTAAACCAAACTATAATTTACACGTGGAGAAACAAATACAATTTAAATTGAAATTTAATTTTAACAGCACAAAGCTTCTCTTCACCTTAACCGTGCTGATTAACAATAAAATACAAATCAGCAAAAAGAAAACGGAAAATTTAAACTCTTTAAACTAAACACGAAATTTCTAGAACATTTTACAATAATTTGGTCTAATATTCAAATGCGTACACAATTAAACAAAACAGAAATAATTAAATAAAGAGTTCTTTGATGGATGAATTAATATCAAAAAAACGAACAAAACTTTAAAATTAAATGAAATTACCAAATGGTAGCAAACAAATGAAAACATGTACTTACAACGGCCGTCATCATTCAAAGAATGAGTGCCTCAAGGGATAACATCGTACATATATAAAATTTACAACATCTGCGTGCGATGAAGCCGCAAAGCATCGCAAAGAAAATACTAAGCATATTAAACTATATACAATACTGGTACACGCAAAATGTACAATGAATGAATTTAAATTTACACAAAACAATTTAATAATTCCAACAATCAAATCAATTAACAAAACCTTTTCAAAATAAACAAATATTAAAATTGTGGAAACTCTATCATTGGTTTTGAACAAGGCTTGGATTTGGAATAAATAAAATCCACATTTTAAATTTCCGGAAACCCGGTGCCATTCCACAGCAATATGTATTGTATATAACAATATATAATTGTCTCTTAACATTTTCTCGGTTATTGAGATCTTCAGAAAAAACATGGAAATGTTCAACGACGTTTCGCTTTTATTGCAAAAGCTTTTTCAACTAAAAATATATAAAAAATATAAATCATAAAGTGGTAATAAAAATTATAAATAAATTTGTTGTCTAATAAATGACAAAATCATAATTGTTTTGTTTATTTTACTTTAATTTTCAATATATCGTTTTGTTTTATTTAAAGATTGTGTTTCAATGTAATATGTTTGATTATTTATTACTAAATATGTAAAATATATTGAATTTTTGTAATTAAATAGACTTCTAAAAAATATTACTGTATTTAGTTATAAAATTAAGTTATATATAGTTTTGTGAAGTATTGTATGTCAATTTTATTATCAACTGCATTTTTTTGTTTATGAATTTGAATCATTTCAAGTATATTACGTGTTTTTAAATTTTGTTCCTTATTTAAAATTGTTATATCGTTAAAATCAAATGTATGATTTTAATTTATTTCATGTTTTCTATTTTCTAAATATTTATGGTTTTCAGTTTGACAAATTACACATATACAAACACACGTTTTTAGAATATCTAAAATTTATGTATGCAGAAGATTTTACAACTATAAAACTTAAACATCGAAAGAAAATAAAACAAAATACAATCCAATAACTCAAAATACGGAAAGTATACAAAACAATAATTGGATAACCAATATTTTAAATACAATAATACCTATTAATGTTATCAAAGCATTATCATTAGGAACAAATTTTGCTTTAGATTATAACACAAATGAAATTCCTACTAATAATATAATAGCTACCCAGAACCTTTCAAAAGACAATTTCAAATGTTCTTTTCTACTTTAAAATTGTTTAATGAAGAAAATCATTGCGTTAAGTTTATACATTTGTATCTTCTGAGTGTTTAATTTAATAAATAAAAAACCTAAAAATACCTGTTCTTCAAGCATTTTTAGTTTTACTCATATTATTGAACGTTTTGCATATTGTGCAAAATGCTTTAAATTAGATTGTTATTTAAAGTAAGCTGTGATTTCCATGTTACCAAATGTATATTGGAATCGTTGGCTAGTTTAAATAGAATTTAAGGTATAGTACGCTGCAAAAAATAATAGGTTATAATATTAAATTACACCCGTAAAAGAAATTACATGTAAATTCAATTTCATATTACAGCCTTGGCAGTAATATTAAATTATACCTGTAAAACAATTTACCGTACAATGTATATTTATACATGCGATATTCCATTCTTTAGTATTTTTACTTGCTTTCTTTATAAAAATATATCTGAAAATTACTTCAGTGTTCGGTAAATATACAGTTCATATAAATATTACATACGAATTATACATTAAATCTTTAAAAAATAATCAGCATGCGAAATTTACTAGATCGTAGAAATTTTACCTTATGAAGCAAATTTACCTGTAAAATTGTAGGCAACTTTGTTACCAGCGATTTTACATGTAATTTTACTAGATTTTTTTTTACTTTGTCCGTCGATATTAGATCTGGAAGGCCGGCAGGACGGCAAACATGCAAAGATTGCGCGCTTTTTACAGTAAGAAATTAACAAATTAATGAAATTTCTGTTTTCAACTGTAATAATTAGGAGGAATTTTTCCAAGAGAAATGTTTCTCCTCTCGCAGGGTTCAAACCTGCATCCCCTCGTTTGCCGGACGAGTGCTTTCCCAAATTAAAGTTATTCTCTAAATTCAGGTGAAATAATTCAACAATCTGTAATTTTAATGTATATCGGGCAAATTCAATTGTATTTTTAGGAATTACACGAACTGTTATCTACCTCATTAAAAATACAGTGGAAAATTACCAATCTACAGTATAAGTATAGACAAACTACCTCACTATTTCGTGTTTATAAAAATTATAAGTGGGTTGGCTTATTTACATTTTGTACAACGAAATTGGTGTACATCGAAATAACTGTCAGAAGAATAATAGTAGGTACTAAAGTAAATATATAAAATACGACAATACCTGTGCTACAGATAGAAGAAATTCTGGAACCCAAATAACGATTAGGACACATGTACACACACAAGCAAAGAATAAACTAGGGGCGCGTACCGTAATTCACAAATAGCAACCAAATTCTCGGTTTTGTGTCCCGAATATAGCAGATTCCTGAAAATTATGATATTTACGGAACGCGGTTGCTGAAGTTTGGTTATTTTAGTTGTCACCAAAACAACCTCGCTCATTTTACGATTTTCTGATTTTTCTATCCCCTCCACTGCGGAAACATATACTGTGCATAAACCAACCTACTTTATCTATGCATAAAACGTGGTCAATCAAAGCGGTCGCAAATCCACTAAAAACCACATGGACGATGGTGGTTATCTATAAAAATGGTACAAAACAAAAAAAAACTTAAACATACTTGACATCAGCCAAAGTGTCCCGTAAATTCTCTGAAATAATCGGCAATCACTAATAACCGCAAATAAATCGCAACTAACCATTTGGTTACAATTTTATATTTACGGTACGCGCCCTAGGAATAAGCATACTTTTGCGGTTGTGTCAGACAGGCGTCAGTTTATGTCCTTTACTTTGTGTATTTATGTTAATTGTACTGGGTTAGTTTTTTATCTTGAGACAGCGGAATATCTCTAAAACACTGCATAAAATCAAAAAAAGATCTTAATAAGATTTGCTATAATGTAGAGGGCTCACTGAATTGTGCCGAATTCGATTCCCCACCTTGCATTGTAATGATCCCCTAATTTAAACTTTTAATTATGTATTTCAATACACCTATTTTAAACAACAAAAACCGCCCCCGTACCAACCTCACCTTTCGATCCGTAAAACTTTCTAAACGCCCTCCAAAGGTGATTCTAAATTTATTATAAGTTATTCCTTTTATTTCCGCGGGATGAATTCGTTCCCTATACCTACTCGTCTTTCTAAATCGCCCGGTAAAACACCAGAAATAACGCACGCCGCGTCTGCCGAAATAGATGCATACGCGTTCGCGGCCATAACCGTTAACAATCTTTCCGCCCCGATTTTTTTTTGTCTTTAATTTTACACGCGTCTGCCCATATCGCCCCCGCGTACAACATTGGTTGCATGTACCGGTTCCATAGCGCCTCTGTAAATAGTACCCGCCGCGATACCGTTTGAACTTCACGTAACCCTAGGCGATGCTCTAATTTTATTACTCATTACGCTACCTTGCGCGGTAATATATTGAATATGCGCTTTAAAATTTAATTCTTTGCAATAAATTCTACCCTTCCCTAATTTCAATGTAAGCTTTCTTTGCCTCGGTTTGCCAAAAAATACCGCCTCTGATTTTCCCGCATTAAAATTGAATTTATTATCTAAACTCCAATCTAAAATTTTTGCTAAAGCCTAATTAGCCCTTTTTTTAACATATTATATTGCCCTGCTTTAGTTGCTTTAGTTTGCGTAATATCGTCCGCGTACGCGACTATCTCACAACCCTCTGGTAATAAAATAAAATATAATTTCGAAAAGACTATCGTATATGCCATGAAAAATAAAATATGCGGAATTTGCATAATTAATTAATTAATTAAAATTAATTAAGTACGTGATTAAATTTAATGATTATTTCATCTTTCAACCATATCCTATTCGTATTTAGAGGCAAAATCAATGGCTATAAAACAATCAAACTTCAAACTAAGTATTTGCTCTCCAAAAGAAATAGTATAAACTGGTTGGCAGGTTTTGTGATAAACGTAACAGGAAACCTATGAAAGTAAAACCAGTTCATCGCAAATTTTAACATCTTTCAGAAATATTTTATTTATATTTATATATATATATATATATATAGTGATAAACAGTATGTTGTAAAGCCCACTATATGAATGGCTAGTTGTTGAACCCTACATATATAAACATACATTTCAAAGCCCGGTGCATGTAATATAAATACATCGGTTTTTGTTGAGCCCTGCGGTGTTGCCACTAACTATTTATGACAAAACCGATGCCAGTATGTTTTTCCCATGTTCCCTAGCCCTTCTTACATTTATTAGAATAGATCCGTTATCAAATTAAATAATAATTTACGAAAATGAGTGGTTTTTCTTTCTTTTTCTTGATATTGAGGTCTTTTTTATAAAAATATAGAAATATATAACAACGTTCGCTTTTATTACAAAAGCTTTTTTAAATGATAAAGACATGTAAAAATATCAATTTTAAATGGGGTAATGTTATTTATAAATATATTTTTTTAATGTAATAAATGATAAAATCATAATTGTTTATTTACTATAAACTTTTAATATATCTTTTTATTTTATTTACAGATTGCGCTTCAATCTACTATGTTGATTTGATTATTTATTATTAATGTGGAAAACATTAAATTTTGTATTCAGATTTCTAAAAATATTGTATTTAGTCATAAAATTAAGTTATTCAGTTTTGTGAAGTATTAAATTGATTTTAAAAATATAACAATTTTAAACACAGAACAAAATTTAAAAATACGTTATATATTAGAAATGATTCAAATTTATAAGCGAAAATGAAACGCAGTTAATGATGAAACAGACATACAATACTTCATAAAACTATATAACTTCACTTTATAATTAATATATCTAAATGCAATAATATTTTTTAAAAATCTTTTTAATTACAAAATTTCATAATATTTTCATATTTAATTAATAATAAATAATCAAATGTTAATTGTGTTTCAAGATATTGATATTGAAGCACGATCTGTAAATAAAACAAAAAGATATATTGAAAATTTATAGTAAACAAAACAATTATGATTTTGTCATTTATTAAACAAAAAAAATTATTTATATTTTTCATGCTTTAAAAAAGCTTTTGTAATAAGAGCGAAACGTCGTTATACATATCTATATTTTTATAAAAAAGTACCTAAAATCCAAGAAGAACAAAGGAAAACAAAAATATGATCAGGAAAACACATTTTTTTAAAGAAATGAGTGGTGGTCCTAGTAAAATCATGAAAAAGATGCTTTTTCTTCAATACCAAAGTGTTATATACAGGGTATTCCACGTAAATGAATCATTAAAAGTTTATGATGTTCTATTATTTACTTATATTTGAGATTTTGGCACCATTATCTGTTTGATTGGAACTATAAATGTAAAATACCTTAACCAAAATATCACTTCCGGTTGACCGGAAATGGATGTCAACTTTCTTATTTTAAATAGAATGATATAATTTTTTATTCATTTTTGGATTCTACAACTATAAATACGTCAGTTTTCATTAGCTATTCCTATAGCTACATGTTGCCGTTTTTGAGTTCTTTTTTTCTAGTCATAATCATTGCATCATTGAGAAATTAATATCTCGGTTAATACTGCAAGTAGAGACTCCAAATTTGCTATGTTATGAGCTATGTAGATATTACTCTAAGAAACGGTAAGCACACTTTACATTCTAACATACAGGGTGTTCAAAACTGAGGAACAAAGTGACATATTTTCAAATGCAGAAAACTCAATTTTTTTAATAGAACACCTGTATTTTAATTCGGAATTAGGAAGTAAATATCATCCCCTATCGCTTTATATGAGCATTCTCTATACCTATCTTTAATAGATTTTGAGATATGAGCGACTTTTTGTTAAACAGACTAAGTATTCTTTTTTTTAATAGAACACCCTGTATTTTAATTCGGAATTAGGAAGTAAATATCATCCCTATCACTTTATGTGAGCATTCTCTATACCTATCTTTAATAGATTTTGAGATATGAACGACTTTTTGTTAAACAGACTAAGCAGCCCTATCTTTGCGTGTTTGTAGCTGGCTCTGAATGGGATTAATGTCAAATTCATTGACTAACCAAAAGTGTTTATGTATATCATTGTAATTACACTTTCGTACAACGCAATATTGATAGAAATGGCTATTCGAACAGACATTCTTGTATGGTTATTCAAAAATAATACATGAATTTGACGTGAATCCATTTCAGAGCCAGCTACAAACATTTAAAGATAGGGCTACTTAGTCTGTTTAACAAAAATCGCTCATATCTCAAAATCTATTAAAGATAGGTATAGGGAATGCTCATATAAAGCGATAGGGGATGATATTTACTTCGTAATTCCGAATTAAAATACAGGGGTTCTATTTAAAAAAAAATGAGTTTTCTGCATTTGAAAATATGTCACTTTGTTCCTCAATTTTGAACACCCTGTATGTTAGAATGTAAAGTGTGCTTACCGTTTCTTAGAGTAATATCTGCATTCATAACACAGCAAATTTGGAGTCTTTACTTGCAGTATTAACCGAGATATTAATTTCTGAATGAGGCAATGATTATGACTATAAAAAAAGAAAAACTTAAATAACGCACACAACCTTTCAACCTGATTTTGCGTTACAAAGTAAGAGAACATTGTTGCCAAGTTATCGGGCTTTCAAAAGATTCACGTGAACATTGAGGAATATGCAAAGGGCTCAATAACATCCGATGGGCCTATAGGCTTATATATGAATCGTTGGTGCGCCATCTAGCTTAATACCGCTACAGTTTTCGCTGCATGTAGAATGCATTAGGGGTAACAATTCATGAGCCCGAGCGAAAATTTGCCCAGAGGTTCCTGAAGCCTTCACATGATGTCTCTGACGCAAAATTTAACCTAGATACGTTGTTGGCCCCGAAAGTGGCTCAAACAACGTCGGTCCGGGCTTAATAACTATCCGTTCGTATATTGGTCGGGCTCCGTTATAACCGTTTATGTCTCTATTATATATATATATATATATATATATATATATATATATATATATATATATATATAAATGATATTTAATATTCTTCGCCAAAAATTATAGGAAAACTTAATTCAAATTCTTGGTATTCGTGACGATGAAGGTATTTCAAAAATAATATAAAACTACATTTAACGTTTCGGCAATAGTATTGCCTTCCTCAGAAAACTAAAAACATAATTCTAAAAACCGAAAAAATTAACTATTATAATTTCAGAAGTTACATTTTGTTAAAACATTATTACTATTTTTTTTTTTTTCCTTTTTTTATTTCTATTATCAAATTTAACTACGTTACAAATTAAAAAAAAAATTAAGTACCCACTTCAATTTTTCCTGTTTATTTATTTATGCAAATCGCTTAATAAGAACACCTATGTACTTTTTTTCTATCACGTACTGTTTCTTGGGTACGGTAACTAATAATTTTTGGAAAAAAACTTAAAAAATATACACACTCCTTTATTTAATTATCAATAATTCGATTAAATCAATGACAAAAAATTAAAACTAACGACAAAACTTATTTTGTTTTGTTAATTAGTCCCAAGCCTGGTGAAATGCGAGGGGAAGGTGGCCGGCGCTTCGCAATATACGTATCTATCTAAAGGTATAATAATATACAGAGTGTTCCGTTTAAAATAATAAAGCTAGTATCTACTTCCGCTGCAACCGGAAGTCCACCATTACTGAAACTAATTTTAACATGTGTAGAATATGATTCGAGCCAACATTTATTTGAAACATTTTTCCAAAAAAGCAATAATCGGCTATGGACCGTTGCATCTTAGACTGGACACCCGGTATGTATATCAGGTAGAATATTTCAATCTGTCGCTATGAGCTCGAAGTGACATGTAAATATGCATATTGTATCTATGAGAGGATAAAATGTGAACTCTACCCCCATTGAAAATCCCAAGATTTTGTGCCAGAATCGGCATAGCCTATCTAATGCCATCAGTGTATACTTCAAAAACAAGACGTGATAGAAACAAAAAACATCCACCGCTTACATATTGTAACTAAATGAAAACCATAATAGTAATCAGTTTTTCAGGTACGAAAATCGTGTCACGCAGTGTAATTTCACAAATGGTTCATAAATTTGTAAACTTGTGTTGTTGTTATAATTCGAATTATAACAACAACACAAGTCGAAAGGTTTAGAAACTTTATTGTAAATTAATAATTTCACAAATGGTTCATAAATTTCTAAACTTGTGTTGTTGTTATAATTCGAATTATAACAACAACACAAGTCGAAAGGTTTAGAAACTTTATTGTAAATTAATAATTTCACAAATGGTTCATAAATTTGATGATAGAAATAAAAAAAGGAAAAAAAAAAAAATAGTAATAATGTTTTAACAAAATGTAACTTCTGAAATTATAATAGTTAACTAGATGCTGCGCATCTAGGAGTAGAGGCAGGTGATACTTGAGGAAGGTGGTTTTTTGAAGTCGGTCCATTCACTTGAAAATCATCTTTTATAATGTGCAGTACGTTTTAAGTAGTTTACTTTTGTTCTTACTTTTGGAACACCCTGTATAGTTGAAAATATTTTTAGGTTATGCAGCATTGAATTCTGCACAACTTTTGTAGAAAAGTTTTTGTTGTACGTATTATATACACGTGATTCTTGAAGACACCGAATATGAGATTATCTTTACTTAGGGCTAATTATATAAATATTCTGCGTTTAAATAAAATGATCCACTCTCATAATAATAACTACAATTCCAATTTGACGATTTTTATATTTATTAGTTTTTATTTATCCTTCGCGAGATCATATTTATAGCCAACGTAAATTCCATAATATTGACAACTCATTAATTTACGTTGCTCGACAAAAAGTTATATTAGACGTTTGTTAGATAAAGCACAAAAAGCGAGGAAAACACAGCCGATACATTTTTGTTTTAATAAGCTATATATATTTCAGTGCTTATTCCCTATCTATATGTCTGCTTATTATATAGATTTTTTTTTGTCATTGCTGACTCGATGTAGGCAGGTATTTCACATACGGTAAACATCAATTTAGTAATAGATAGAATAGAAATAGTATTTTTCCCTATTCCTTTTTTCATTTCGTTGTCCCTTTCCGTAATCTCTATTCCCTTTATCTATTCCCGTTTCCTATTATTCTTCTCTCCCTGTTCTTTATTCCCTTTCCTTATTTTCCTATTCCTTTTCCTCTTCCTAGTCCCTTTCCCTACTCCCTTTCCTATTCCTTTCCCTTTTTCCAATTCTTTCCCTATTCAATTTCCCATTCCCTTTCCTATTTTCTCTACTTATTCCTATTCCCTTTCGCCATTCCCTTTTCCCATTTTCTTCCCCATTCCTTTTCCCTATTCTTTTTCCCTATTCTCTTTCCCCATTCTCGTTCCTATTCTCATTCTCTATTCCCTTCCCTTCCCTCTTCCTTTCCCTATTCTCTTTCCCTATTCCCTTCCCTTGTTTCAATTATCTATTTCTTTCCCCTTTTCCTATTTCCATTCCCCATTCCCTTTCCCTTCCCTTTCCCATTCGTTTCCCATTCTTTCCATTCCTTTCCCATCCTTTCCCTTTCCCATTCCCTTTCCATTCCTTTCCCATTCCCTTTCCCTTCCCTTTCCCATTCCTTTCCCATTCCCATTCCCTTTCCCATTCCCTTTCCATTCCCATCCCTTTCCCATTCCCTTTCCCTTTCCCATCCCGCTTTCCCATTCCCTTTCCCATTCCCTTTCCCATTCCCTTCCCATTCCCTTCCCATTCCCTTTCCATTCCCTTTCCCATTCCTTTCCATTCCTTTTCCCTTCCTTTTCCAGCCTTTCCCATTCCCTTCCCATTCCTTTCCCATTCCCTTTCCCATTCCCTTTCCCATTCCCTTTCCATTCCCTTTCCCATTCCCTTTCCCATTCCTTTCCTATTTCCCTTTCCATTTCCTTTCCCATTCCCTTTCTTTCCCATTCCCTTTCCATTCCCTTTCCCATTCCTTTCCCATTCCCTTTCCCATTCCCTTTCCCATTCCCTTTCCATTCCCTTTCCCATTCCCTTTCCCATTCCCTTCCCATTCCCTTTCCCATTCCTTTCCCTTCCCTTTCCCATCCCTTTCCCATTCCCTTCCATTCCTTTCCCATTCCCTTTCCCATTCCTTGTCCCATTCCCTTTTCCCATTCCCTTTCCCATTCCCTTTCCCATTCCCTTTCCCATTCCCTTTCCCATTCCCTTCCCATTCCTTTCCCATTCCCTTTCCCATTCCCTTCCCATTCCCTTTCCCATTCCCTTTCCCATTCCCTTTCCCATTCCCTTTCCCATTCCCTTTCCCTTTTATAACATCCCATAAGTTACAGCTTTAAAAAAATAGTTGGCGATTTCCCTATATTCAATTTTCTCCCACTTTATTCGCCATTTCTTTTTCCAAAAAATATTATCAGCATCAAATGCAACGATCCAAACACCCCAAATGTCTGTTGCAAAATGTCATTTTTTTAATAATATTTCCTCCATTTTAGTCCGCGCTATCATGTATTGATCTTATATTCGCAAATAGTGCCTAAAAAATGCATAAGTCTCAGCCTTCAAAAAAAAAATTGCGTTTTCTTTATATTTCAAAGTCTCTTGCCCCATATTGCGTCCGCCATTTTATTTTGCCAAAACTAATATCAGAATCAAATTTAGCGACCTCAAAACGCTTGACATACGAACGTTGTTGCAAAATGTCTCCTATATTCAAAATTTTCTCTCAATATTGAATCCTCATTTTATTTTTCTAAAATCTCTTGTAAGAATCGAATTCAGCACTACAAAAGCTTTTGAACACCAAATATTCTTTGCAAAATGCCATTTTTTTTTAATACTCTTCTTCCGTTTTAATCGTCGCCATCTTGTTTTGGATTCTATATTCGCAAATAGTGACCCAAAAATCGTGTAAAAAATCCCCTATTATTGTCTGCTATTTTATTTTTTCTACGTAAAATTTTAAAAATGGAATAATATATAGAAGTCTTTTTCCTAAAATCAAAAATAGAACTGTAATCAAAGACCAAGTCTTCGGTTGGACAGTCTATATAGTCAAAAATATTTTAAGTTATTGCCCTATTGAATTCCAATAATCTCAAGTTTAAAATTGAATTTCCGCGCTTTATTGTGACAATATTTTATAACGTTTCGACTTACCAGCATTCTATGCACTAATTATGTTTTATTTTAATATAACACTATTAATAAAAGCGATAGATAATACATTTCTCCACGGTAGTGTAATAAATCGAAGACGCTGTAGATTTCATGCATTAAAAATAAGATATAATATGTGCTATGAGACAGTTAATAGGCATTTGACGAAATAAATAAGCAAATATTCCGTGTGTAGCTTCGCTTAACTATAAATATGTTTTTAATTTCTATAAAACGAATATTAATCCATTGAGCCAATATGTGTGTTTTGTTTTTATTTTAATTTACTGAACTGTTACTTGCTTTGACTCCTTTAATAATTCATTTCATAATAGTTTTGCGAATTGACAATTCATTTTGAATCCTCTACCTCTTCGCTGCGCGCCGCAGTTAAAAACCATTTCATTCGTATCGTACCGCTCTTCGGTTATCTTATATTTTTACGTGTTTGTGCAACGAAAATTCCACTTACGTTTAATCCACGTCAGATCACGTTTAATATTTGTTTGGTCGTACACTTTTCTAAAATCAGCCTAGCGTGGACATCTATAGTACGCCAGCGGACTATTCTTTTGCCCATATATATTAATATTTTTTATATTTACAAAATAATTAAACTAAATACTTTTTGTAATATAATAAAGTTTTACCAAAACAATTTCACATATAATTAATAGATGTTTTCTTGTTCGTATTTTCAATTTTATTATTAGGAAGTTTTGAAATCAAAAATCTGATCTACATATTTTACATAAAATTTCTAAAAACTGTAATTCGATTTGTGGTCGTCATAAAAAAGCAATGAAAATAAAACATTAAGAAGGAATAACTATTTAAAGGTAGGTAACAATTTTGAAAGTGTATGTTTTTAACAGTTTGCTAATATAAATTGCCAGTGGGCTTTATGTTTGATTGAATTATTTTTTAAGATCTATCATTAATTTTTTTTATAAAACTAAACCTTAATACTCTTGCAATCAAAGTAATGGCTTCAGTAATTTATTTCTTCAAATAATTTTATACGATACATTGAAGTTTTTTATAAACTACAAAAGGAAAGTATATTTTGTATCATGACAGTCGTAGCGACAACTAATCCCCTTGTTGTTTGCGCCAAACGTACCGCGCAAGCCTTTCGTCAGAGATTAAACATTCGCAGATTTTACTTGGTTTCCGCCAAATAATGTAGTATTAAAATTCTTAGAATCTGCACACGGCGCAATCGCTGGTAGATTAAATGAGATGATGTGTCTTTCCTTTCGTTCCCCAATGGCTTATTTTTCCCTATGCGATAGGATGTATGATATAGACACGAATGTGAGATTATTTTACTTAGGGCTAATTATATAATATTCTCGTTTAATTAAAATGATCCACTCTCATAATAATAACTACAATTCCAATTTGACGATTTTTATATTTATTATTATTATACTGACGCTCGCAACTAATGATTTTTTGATATATTATACTGTCGGTTATGTATAAAGATTCGAAAGTATCGCAAAACTCTAACCAATCTCATAATTCCATAAAATTAGCAAAATATTGTGCAATTTTATGTTATTAATTCACTAACTTCTGATACATGAATAGAATTCAGCATTGTAGCCCTGCGTCAACGTTTCTTCATACGAATTTACTTAATTTAGCTTTGGTCATAATTTATAAAATATATTTCTCAAATTGTTCGCGCTCTGTAACTTGTTATTCGCTCTCGCTGTCAAGTACTTCGAATTCGGCTGTATTTCGTCAAGATTGTTGTAATAGAATTTCAAATCGAGAAAAGGTATTTTCAGTCTGTTACTACGTATTTTTGTCTGTTGCGTAATTTTATTAGAAAATCCGTCAATACTTTTTCAAACAATGTTATTGCGCTTTCATAGCACCACGCTTTTTATTAATGTTCTATCGACATTGTACTTTTAAACGTGTATCAATCAATTCTGAATGTTTTTTTTGCACTGTAATAATCGAAAGTAGAGAAGGACTTACATGTAACGTTAATGGAATTCACCACGTGTTTTGTGTCAAAGATTGCATGGTCGGTATCCGTTCTACCGTGTGGCGTGTTGAGTTTTTTCGATGTTTTATGCTTCGATCTTTTACTGACGTTCTGTGATGTACTAACGTGCGAATCCGTCTCGTTGACCAAAATGTTGTTGTTTTATTGAAAAAAATATTGAAACGCATGTTTAATAGACTCAAAATAACACTGTGTCTAATGACGTATTAGTGGACTGTCTGACGACTGAGAAACATAATACAACGTGCCGTTGGGCATGCGCATAATACAAACAGTAAAAAAAACATAACATTTAACAGTAATTTTAAATTTTTCCGAATATAAAAAATTATCAATCAAATTATCACAACTCCATTAATGTATTCAAATGCAGCTGTTTGAAAAACCGTTTTTAAGTTAAATTTATTTATCAGCTTTCGCCACTAGTCGCGCCGGTTTTTCTACAATTAACGAAGGTTTTTTGTTTTTCGAAAAAAATCGGAAAACACCTTAGCGCTTTAAAAATTCCGTAACCCCCCGATTTCAAACTCCTTCGCATTAACAAAACGACCCTTAGGTCGAAATCGTTTAATATAATAATAATAATGATATATTGCCCATCTATGCTCCTATTGACGATATTTGTAATTCGTATAATCTTTATGAAAAACACACCACTATAATCGACCATTTTGAGAAAAATATCGCGTTTCGACCTTATTTTAGGGTCGAACCGTAAGAGAAACTGTAAGAACGTTTCGACGTCGACCCACTTCAAGTGCCACCATTAGCGAGCATCGATCGTACGAAATAGCCCAACTTACGTTCGAATCCATCAAATCCGCTTCGATGCATTCTCGTCTGCAGCGGCCGTTCCCACCGCCTCCTACATCTAATTTGGGGCGAATTTTCTCCTCTTTCCTCTTTATTATTACTCACGATACGCCATCCATAGACACCCCCGCTACCTTTTCGCCCACTATTATTCCCTTTAATCGTGTCCGTTTCTAAAGCTTAGCCTGGACTTTTCACGCCCGATTTACACGCTCTAATAGCGACCCTATGTGGCGCAGAGATAGAAAGCCACACCTGGCCTTTATTATATTAACTAATGCTGCCATCTAGAGTAAGGAAGGTGGTACTTGAGGAAGGTGGTTTTTGAAGCGTCCATTCACTTGAAAATCATCTTTTATAATCAGTACGTTTTAATAGTTACTTTGTCTTACTTGGAACACCCGATAGTTGAAAATTTTTAGGTTATGCAGCATTGAATCTGCACACTTTTGTTAGGAAAAGTTTTTGTGTACGTATTATAACAGTATTCTTGAAGACACCAATATGAGATTATTTTACTTAGGCTAATTATATAAAATTCTGCGTTTAAATAAAATGATCCCCTCTCATAATAATAACTACATTCCAATTGACGATTTATATTATAGTTTTATTTATCCTTCGCGAGATCATATTTATAGCCAGGTAAATTCCTAATAATTTACAACTCATTTATTTACGTGCTCGACAAAAATTAATTAGACGTTGTTAGAAAACCCAAAAAAGCGAGGAACACACAGCTGTACATTTTGTTAATAAGCTAATATATTTCATCTTATTCCTCTTCTATATGTCTGCTTATTATACAGATTTTTTTTTGTCAGTCTGACTCGAGTACAGTATTCCATACGGTAACCATCCATTTAAATAGATAGAATAGAATATATTTTCCTATTCCCTTTCTCATTTCTTGTCCTTTCCGTATCCTATCCCTTATCTATTTCCCGTTCCTATTATTCTTCTCCTTTCCGTATCCCTTTCCTTATTCCTAGTCCTTCCCTTCCCTAGTCCCTTCCCTACTCCCTTCCCTATTCCCTTTCCCTTTCCAATTCCCTTCCCTATTCAATTTCCCCTTCCCTTCCCTATTTCTCTACTTATGCCCTATCCCTTTCGCCATTCCCTTGCCCATTTCTTTCCCATTCCCTTCCCTATCTTTTCCCTTTATCTTTTTCCCATTCTCTCCCTATCTCATTCTCCTATTCCCTTTCCCTTTCCCTCTTCCTTTCCCTATTCTCTTCCCTTGTTCATTATCTATTTCCTTTCCTTTCCTATCATCCCTATTCCCCTTGCCCATCCCTGCCCATTCCCTTCCATTCCCTCCCATTCCCTCCCATCCCTTCCCCATCCCCTTCCCATCCCTTTCCCATTCCCTTCCCATTCCCTTTCCCATTTCCCTTCCATTCCCTTTCCCATTCCCTTCCCTATCCCCCATCCCTTCCCATTTCCCTTCCCATCCCTTTCCCATCCCTTTCCCATTCCTTCCATTCCCTTCCACCCTTCCCATCCCTTCCCATCCCTTTTCCCATTCCCTTTCCCATTCCCTTCCCATCCCCTTTCCCATTCCCCTGTCCCATCCCTTTCCCATTCCTTTCCCATTTCCCTTTCCCATTCCCTTCCCGATTCCCTTTTCCCATCCCTTCCCATTCCCTTCATCCTCCATCCCTTCCCATTCCCCTTTCCCATTCCCTTTCCCATTCCCTTTCCCATTCCCTCCACCCTTTCCATCCTTCCATTCCCTGCCATTCCCTTCCCATTCCTTTCCCATCCCTTTCCCATTCCCTTCCCATTCCCTCTTCCCATTTCCCTTCCCAATTCCTTTCCCTATTCCCTCCATTCCTTCCATGTCCCTTTCCTCCCTTCCCATTCCCTTTCCCACCCTTTCCCATCCCGTTCCCATCCCTATTCCATCCTTCCCATCCCTTTCCCATTTCCCGTTTCCCATCCCTTTCCATTCGCCTTTCCCATTCCTTTCCCATTCCCTTTCCCAGTCCCTTTCCCATTCTTTCCAGCCCTTCCATTCCCTTTCCCAGTCCCTGTCCCATTCCCTTTCCCATTCCCTTTCCCATTCCCTTCCCAAATCCCTTTCCCATTCCCTCCCATCCCTTCCCATTCCCTCCCATCCCTTCCCATTCCTTCCCAGTCCCTTTCCCATTCCCTTCCCATTCCCTTCCCGATTCCCTTTCCCATTCCCTCCCATTCCTTCCATTCCTTTCCCATTCCCTGTTCCCATTCCCTCCCATCCCTTCCCATTCCCTTTCCCCATCCTTCCCATCCTTCCCATCCCTTCCCCATTCCCTTCCATTCCCTTCCCAGTTCCTTCCCATTCGCCTTCCCATTCTTTCCCATTCCTTCCCTTCCCTTTCCCATTCCCTCCCATTCCCTTTTCCCATCCCTTCCATTCCCTCCCATTCCCTTCCCATTCCCTTCCCATTCCCTTCCCATTCCCTTCCCATTTCCTTTCCCTCCCTTTCCATCCCTTTCCCAATTCCCTTCCCATCCCTTCCCATTCCCTTTTCCCATTCCCTTCCCTCCTTCCCAATTCCTTTCCCATTCCCTCCCATTTCCCTTCCCTTCCCTTTCCATCCCTTTCCATTCCCTTCCCATCCTTTCCCACTTTCCCATTTCCCTTCCCATCCCTTTCCCATCCCTTCCCTATTCCCATCCATTCCCTTCCATCTCCCATTCCCTTCCCATCCCTTCCCATTCCCTTTCCCATTCCTTTCCCATTCCCTTTCCCTTCCCTTTTCCCTCTCCTTTCCTATTCCTTCCCTCTTCCCTTCCCTTTCCCATCTCTTTCCTTTCCCTTTCCCATTCCCTTTCCTATTCCTTTCCCATTCCTTTTCCCTTTCCCTTTCCCATCCCTTTCCATTCCCTTTCCATTCCTTTCCCATTCCCTTTCCCTTCCTTTCCCATTCCCTTTCCCATTCCCTTCCCTTCCCTTTCCATTCCCTGCCATTCCCTTCCATTCCCCCCATCCCTTTCCCATTCTTTCCCATTCCTTCCCCTTACCCTTCCCATTCCCTTTCCCATCCCTTCCCATCCCTTCCCATCCCTTTCTATTCCCTTTCCATTCCTTTCCCATTCCCTTTCCTTTCCCATTCCCTCCCATTCCTTCCCATTCCCTTTCCCATCCCCCATTTCCTTTCCCATTCCTTTCCCTTCCCTTTCCCATCCCTTTCCTTCCCTTTCATTCCTTTCCCCTTCCCTTTCCCATTCCTTTCCCATTCCCTTCCCATTCCCTTTCCATTCCCTTCCCATCCTTCCCACCCTTCCCATCCCTTTCCATTCCCTTCCATTCCCTCCCATTCCCTTTCCATTCCCTTTCCCATCCCTTTCCCTTTTGTAACATCCCATAATTACAGCTTTAAAATAGTTGCGTTCCCTATATTTCAATTTTTTCCCACTATTCGCATTATTTTTCAAAAATATTATCAGATCAAATGCAACGATCCAACACCACCGAATGCTTTGCAAAATGTCATTTTTTAAAATTCCTCCATTTTAGTCGCTATCATATTGATCTTATTCGCAAATATTGGCCCAAAAAATTGCATAAGTCTCAAGCCTTCAAAAAAAAATGCGTTTCTTTTTGTTTTTCAAAAGTCTTGCCCCATATGCTCCGCCATTATTTTGCCAAAAACTAATATCTAATCAGAATTTAGCACCTCAACCTTCATACTACGTCTGTGCAAAATGTCTCCTATATTTCAAAATTTCTCTTCAATTTGAATTCTCCATTTATTTTTCTTAAAAATCTTAAAATCGAATTCAGCACTACAAAAGCTTTAACACAATATCTTGCAAATGCCATTTTTAATATTTTCTTCCTTTTAATCGGCCCATCTGTTTATTCTATTTCGCAAAATAGACTCAAAAATCGCTTAAAATCCCGAATTATGTCTGCATTTTTTTTTACGTAAAATTTAAAAATGAAAATATATATAAATCTTTTCCTAAAATCAAAAATAGAACTGAATCAAAGACCAAGTCCGTGACCGTCATATAGTCAAAAATATTTGAGTTATGCCCTATAATTCAATAATTCCAAGTTTTAAAAATTGAATCCGTGTTATTACAAATTTAAACGTTTTCGACTTACCCATCTTGCACTATTATGTTTTTTTAATATACACTATATTAAAAGCGATTAGATACATTCTCCCGCGTGTGTGATAAATCGAAGCTTGTAATTCAGCATTAAAAATAAGATTTAATATGTGCTAGAGAAAGTTAATAGATTTGACATATAAATAAAAGCAAATATTCCGTGGAGCTTCCTTAACATAAAAAATTTAATTTATTTATAAAACGAATATAATCATGAGCCAATATGTGTTTTGTTTATTTTTTACTGAACTGTACGCTTGACTCCTTAATATTCATTCATAATAATTTGCGAATGACAATTCATTTGAATCTCTACCTTCGCTGCGCGCGCAGTTAAACCACTTCATTCGTATCCACCACTCTCTGTTATATTTTTACGCGTTTGCAACGGGAAATTCCACTATGTTAATCACGTCAGATCACGTTTATATGTTTGGTCTACACTTTCTAAAATACCTATGCTACATCTATAGTACGCCATCGAAACTATTCTTGCCCATATAATATTATATATTTTTAATTTACAAAAATAATAAACCAAAACTTGTAATTATTAATAAATTTACCAAAACAATTTCATCATATACTTAATAATGTTTTGTTCGTATTTCAATATTATTATTAAGGATTTGAAATCAAAATCTGATCTACATATTTACACAAAAAATTCGAGAACTGAATCGATTTGTGTCGTCATAAAAAGCAATGAAAATAAAAACATTAAGAAATGAATAACATTAAAGGTAGGTAACAATTTTGAAAGTGTATGTTTTTTAACAGTTTGCTAATATAAAATTGCCAGTGGGCATTTATGTTTGATAAATTATTTTATAGATTACATTAATTTTTTTTTTTTTATAAAACTAAACCTAAATACTCTGCAATCAAAGTAATGCTTCAGTAAATTTTATTCTTCAAAAATTACTATACGAATACACTGAAGTTGTTATAAACTACAAAGGAAATATATTTGTATGCTGACATCGAGCGACCAAACTAATCCCCTTTTTATGCGCCAACGTACGCGCAAGCCTTCGGTCAGAGATAACATCGCAAATTTTCTTGTTTCCGCAAATAATGTAGTATAAATTCTTAAATGCACACGCGCAATCGCTGGTAATTAACAGGAGATAGGTCTTTCTTGCTTCCCAATGCTTATTTTCCCTAGTCATTGGGATTATGATAGTGAGACGCTGAATATGAATTTCTTTACTTAGGCAATTATATAAATATTCTCGTTAAATAAAATATCCTCTCTCATAAAATAGTACAATTTCAATTTTGACGATTTTATATTTATTATTATTATAGTGACGTCCAAATACTGAAATTTTGGATATCATAATATTGTCGTGATGTATAAGGATGAGATTCGCTAACTCAACAATTCTCATAATTCCATTAAAATTATGCAAATAAGTTGTGGAATTTAGTATTAATCACTAACTTCTATACATAATGATTCCATTGTTAGACTGCGTCAACGTTTTCTTCATACGAATTACTTTATTTTAGCTGGTCATAATTCTAAAATTATTCTCAAATGTCGCGTTCTGTACTTTAATCACTATCGCGTGCATATTCGAATTCGGCTTTATTTCGTCAATTGTTGTAATAATTTTCAAATCGAGAAAGACGTTTTTCAGTTCTGTTACTACGGAATTTTTGTCTGTTTGCGTAATTTTATTAGAAAAATTCCGTTAAATACTTTTTCAAACATGTTATTTCGCTTCATAGCATACGCTTTTTTTTTGTTTCTATCGACATTGTACGTTTTTGAAATGTGTATATATCAATTCTGAAAGAAAAAAGGACTTACATGTAACGTAATGGAAGTCACCACGGTTTTTTGTGAAGATGGCGATGTGCGGTATTCGTTCTACCCGTGTGGCGTGTGGATGTTTTTCGATGTTTTTAATGCTTTCGATCTTCGTACTGACGGTTCTGTGATGTACCAACGTGCGAATCCGACTCGTTTGGACCAAATGTTGTGTGTTTTATTGAAAGAAAATGATTGAAACTGATGTTTTAATAGCACTCAAAATAAAACGATGTGTTCGTAATGACGTGTATTAGTGGACTGTGTCTGACGACTGAGAAAACATAAACAACGTGCCGTTTGGGCATGCGCATAATACAACAGTAAAAAAATAACATAACATTCTAACAGTTTATATTTAAAATGTTTCCGAATATAATAAATTTAAATTACAAATTATTCACAACTACCAATAATGTAATTCAAATGCAGCTTGGCTTTGAAAAAGCCCGTTTTAAGTTAAATTTATTTTATCTATCTTGTCGCCATCTAGTAGCGCTCGTGTTATTTCTACAATCGTAACGAAGTGTTTTCGTGGTTTTTCTATAAAAATTGAATCGTGAAAACACCTTAACGCTTTTAAAATATGTTCCGTAACCCCGTCCGGATTTTCTAAACTTACCTTTCGCATTAACAAAACGACCCTACGGTCGAAATCGATTTTAATATAATAATAATAATGATATATGTGGCGCCATCTATGCTCCTATGTGACGATTATTTGTACCGTCGTTATAATCTTGTAGTGAAAAACACACCACTATAAATCGACTCATTTTGAGAAAAATATCGCGTTTCGACCTTATTTTAGGGTTCGAACCGTAAGAGGAAACATGTAAGAACTGTTGTCGACATCGAGCCCACTTTCAAGTGCCACCGTAGCGTAGCAGCGATCGTACGAAATAGCCCAACTTTGACGTTCCAAATCCATCGAAATCCGCTTCGATGACATTTCTCGGTCTGCAGCGGCGTTCGCTTCTCACCGCCTACTACGATCTAATTTTTGGGCGAATTTTCTCCTCTTTTCCTACTTTTAATTATTAATAACGATACGCCTATGCAGTAGACATCCCCGCTACCCTTTCGCCCATCTATTATTTCCCTTTTAATCGTGTCCGTTTCTAAAGCCTTAGCCGTGGGACTTTTTCACGTCCGATTTACACGCTCTAGATAGGGCGACGCCTATGGCGTGCGACAGAGAGTAGAAAAAAACAGAGCTATCACCTTTTAGTGTATTATAACTAGATGCTGCGCATCTAGGAGTAGAGGAAGGTGGTACTTGAGGAAGGTGGTTTTTTGAAGTCGGTCCATTCACTTGAAAATCATCTTTTATAATGTGCAGTACGTTTTAAGTAGTTTACTTTTGTTCTTACTTTGGAACACCCCTGTATAGTTAAAATATTTTAGGTTATGCAGCATTGAATTCTGCACAACTTTTGTAAAAAGTTTTTTTTCTAAAAGCAAAAATAAAGCTATATCAAGACTCAATCTTCGTGAACACCCTGTGTAGTGGAAATATTTTTAACTTATGCAGCATTGATTTCTGTACAACTTTGTAGAAAAGGTTTTTTCCTAACATCAAAAATAGAGCTGTAATCAAGAGTCAGTCTTCCTGAACACCCGTATATTTAAAAATATTTTTAGTTTATGCAGCATTCAATTCTATAACACCTTTGTAGAAAAGACTTTTTCGATATATTGTCAAGTCGTAGTTTCTTTAAAGAAAATATTTATTTTCCAGTTTGTTTTCCGATATTTATACAGGTCGGTGGCCCTCAAATTTGCCTACAAATATCTTTTTAAGATTATAAGTACCTAATACCTAATTCTCTACATGAAATATTACCGGTATAAAGCGATATGCCAATAGGAATGTAATTTTCTGTTGTTATAGGCTTATTTTCCCTATGTCATCTTTTTTGTGAGTCGATCGTTATTTATGTTGTACGTATTATATACACACAATTCTGTGATTCTTGAAGACACCGAATATGAGATTATCTTTACTTAGGGCTAATTATATAAATATTCTGCGTTTAAATAAAATGATCCACTCTCATAATAATAACTACAATTCCAATTTCACGATTTTTATATTTATTAGTTTTTATTTATCCTTCGCGAGATTATATTTAGAACCAACGTAAACTCCATAATATTGACAACTCATTAATTTACGTTGCTCGACAAAAAGTTATGTTAGACGTTTGTTAGATAAAGCACAAAAAAGCGAGGAAAACACAGCTGATACATTTTGTTTTAATAAGGTATTTCACATACGGTAAACATCAATTTAGTAATAGATAGAATAGAAATAGTATTTTTCCCTATTCTCTTTTTCTCATTTCGTTTTCCCTTTCCCTATCTCTATTCCCTTTTCTTATTCCCTTTACCTATTCCCGTTTCCTATTCTTATTCTCTCTTCCCTGTTCCTTATTTTCCCATTTCTTTTCCCTTTCCCATTCCCTTTCCCATTCCCTTTCCCATTCCCTTCCCATTCCCTTTCCCATTCCCTTTCCCATTCCATTCCCTTCCCATTCCCTTTCCCATTCCCTTTCCCATTCCCTTTCCCATTCCCTTTCCCATTCCCTTTCCATTCCTTTCCCTTCCCTTCCCTTTCCCCTTCCCTTTCCCCTTCCCTTTCCCCTTCCTTTCCCCTTCCTTTCCCCTTCCCTTTCCCTTTCCCTTTCCCATTCCCTTTCCCATTCCCTTTCCCATTCCCTTTCCCATTCCTTTCCCATTCCCTTCCCATTCCCTTTCCCATTCCCTTTCCCATTCCCTTTCCCATTCCTTCCCATTCCCTTCCCATTCCCTTTCCCATTCCCTTTCCCATTCCCTTCCCTTTCCTTCCCTTTCCCATTCCCATTCCTTTCCCATTCCTTTCCCATTCCCTTTCCCATTCCCTTTCCATTCCCATTCCTTTCCCATTCCCTTTCCATCCCTTCCCATCCCTTTCCCATTCCCTTTCCCATTCCCTTTCCCATCCTTTCCCATTCCCTTTCCCATTCCCTTTCCTTCCCTTTCCCATTCCCTTTCCATTCCCTTTCCCATTCCCTTTCCCATTCCATTCCATTCCCTTCCCATTCCCTTCCCATTCCTTCCCATTCCTTTCCCATTCCCTTTCCCATTCCCTTTCCCATTTCCCTTTCCCATTCCTTTCCCATTCCCTTTCCATTCCTTTCCCATTCCTTTCCATTTCCTTTCCCATTCCTTTCCTTTCCCTTCCCATTCCCTTTCCCTTCCCATTCCCTTTCCCATTCCCTTTCCCATTCCCTTTCCATTCCCTTTCCCATTCCCTTTCCCATTCCCTTTCCCATTCCCTTTCCCATCCCTTTCCCATTCCCTTTCCCATTCCCTTCCCATTCCCTTTCCCATTCCCTTTCCCATTCCCTTCCCATTCCTTTCCCATTCCCTTTCCCATTCCCTTCCCATTCCCTTCCCATTCCTTTCCCATTCCCTTTCCCATTCCCTTTCCCATTCCCTTTCCCATTCCCTTTCCCATTCCCTTTCCCATTCCCTTTCCCATTCCCTTTCCCTTCCTTTCCCATTCCTTCCCATTCCCTTTCCCATTCCATTCCTTTCCCATTCCTTCCCATTCCCTTTTCCCATTCCCTTTCCCATTTATAACATCCCATAAGTTACAGCTTTAAAAAAATAGTTGGCGATTTTCCTATAATTCAATTTTCTTCCCACTTTATCGCCATTTTATTTTTCCAAAAATATTATCAGCATCAAATGCAACGATCCAAACACCCACAAATGTTTGTTGCAAAATGTCATTTTTTTAATAATATTCTTCCATTTTAGTCGCGCCGTCTTGTTTTTGATTCTATATTCGCAAATAGTGACCAAAAAATCGCGTAAAAATCCCCGATATTATGTCTGTATTTTATTTTTCTACGTAAATAAAAACTAAAATGGAATAATAATATATAGAAAGTATTTTTCCTAAAATCAAAAATAGAACTGTAATCAAAGACCAAGTCTTCGGTTGGACAGTCTATATAGTCAAAAATATTTTTAAGTTATGCCCCATCGAATTCCAATAATTCGAAGTTTTAAAAATTGAATTTCCCGCTGTTATTGTGACAATATTTTATAACATTTTCGACTTACCGCATTTTTATGCACTAATTATGTTTTTATTTTAATATACACTATTAATAAAAGCGATAGATACATACATTCTCCACGCGTAGTGTAATAAATCGAAAACGCTGTAGATTTCATGCATTAAAAATAAGATATAATATGTGCTATGCGAAAGTTAATAAGGCATTTGACGAAATAAATAAAAGCAAATATTCCGTGTGTTGCTTCGCTTTAACATAAAAATATGTTTTAATTTCATTATAAAACGAATATTAATCCATTGAGCCAATATGTATATTTTGGTTTTTATTTTATTTACTGAACTGTTACTTGCTTTGACTCCTTTAATATTCATTTCATAATAATTTTCCGAATTGACAATTCATTTATGAATGCTCTACCTCTTCGCTGCGCGCGCAGTTAAACCACTTTCATTCGTATCGTACCGACTCTTCGGTTATCTATATTTTTACGCGTTTGTGCAACGGAAAATTCCACTTACGTTTAATCACGTCAGATCACGTTTAATATTTGTTTGCTCGTGTACTTTTCTAAAATCAGCCTAGCTGGGACATCTATAGTACGCCAGCGGAACTATTCTTTGCCCATATATATATTATATATTTTTTATATTTATATTGTATTTGGTTTAAGCGAGACTGTCAATGGAAGTAACAACAGTTTATTAACTGAGTCAACAAAGAGATCTTAGCTCACTACGTCACAACTGAGTAAGTCCCCCTTTCTGACGTAACTTTCGTATGCGCGTAAGCATACCGTATTATTTGTACATGGTTACTCTATGGCAGTGTTTGTTCCGAAGCGTACTATTGTACTATTTTAGTACAATTGAATAAAACGTAGTACAATAGTACCTCATTGAGGAATTTAGTACAATATTTTCAATTAATTAATTCCTTGTAATTATTCAGAAAAAAATACTTTCAATGTAAGGGAATGGGTGGCGGTAACAAAGAAATCTGATTGTGTGATGATGGCAGATCATATCAAATTACAGAAACCTGTTTTAAACAAAATAATAATAATAATTAGAATTTATTTGACAACTACAATTCAAGACATTGTCAAAAAGTAAATAGTACAATTTATTGGAAAATAGTACCATCTGTTAGCCAATCTCAATACATTGTTTAAAAGCATTAGAACAACACTGCTCTATGGTGAAATATATACAATTGTGTCATCACATTTGATGTACAGATTTTAATAAAAATAATAATAAGACTTATTAAAATTAGTGTATCTTCTTGATATTCGCAGAAGAATTATATCTTGATGGCTTAAACTCTTTTAAATATAATTAATGAAAGGCTTCGCTAGTAAAATCGTTAATAATTTAGATAAAGTAATGTAATTATGTAAAGTAATAAAAAAATGAATTTTACCTCATTTAAAGAACATAATGGAAATCGATGAAGCTGGTGATCGCTGTGTCCTTTTTAAATTATTTCGTTTCTCAGATGTAAAATTCCCATTTAAATGGCATCGGAGGCATGATCACCATAAAAAAACCGAAGTATACCTTTAATTCTAACAAAGATTACAACATAACTCTGGCATTCTTGTATAATTATCACAGCGTTGGCACAAATTTCCTCGGAGGGGGAACGTAATGGCTCGACACTTATTGGGAGAAGTTTTACGATGAACTTTTAGCACATCTGAAGCTCTCCTGTTGAAGTACACTCTGTGATGCTGTGATACTATATTCATTTTCGATCTCTAAAGTAGAAAAAAATTGGCGTTATGATTTGACATCTCTCTCGAAACTTGCTCAACGATTTCTCTAAAAATTGTATAATTTATAATCACAAACATACTTGACCGTGTATTACGTGTATCTGATTTTACCTTTTAAGCAACGTATGGACCCATAAGCAATATAATTCAATTACTTCACATCGCTGTTGTTGTTATTCGAATAACATGTATAGGTTTGAACTTAACTCCATTCACGAATGGCAATATTTTGCGATTTTCCATCTGCGTTCGTTACTTGTATCGCTTTATAGCATTTTGTCGAACCATGTTTTGACTTTTTACATCTGGCTTAAATCGAAATCGTGCCACGAAATTCCGAACGTTTTGCCGGGCGATAAATACGACGCCATCGTACGAATTCCGTCAACAAAGCGTTCTCAGAAATAAAAAAGAACCATTATTATTAATTTTTATGTAATAGCACAAACAATATTATTATGTTTACGTACTTGAAGCAAGTAAACGAATGTTATGGTAGTTTGATTCTGTTAAACTTTTTATATAGTATAATAGACATCGCCATCTATAGATTTTACTGTGTATCTTTCATTTTGTATGTTACGGCATGTACATGTGTTCCATTGTATAAGAATTGACGTACGAACGCAATCAAATCAGAATTTTGTTTATATTTTAAAATGTTTCGAATATTAAATATAATAAATTTTAAATTCCAAATTATTCACAACTACCATTAATGTAATTCAAATGCAGCTTGGCTTTGAAAAAGCCCGTTTTAAGTTGAATTTATTTATTCTATCTTGTCGCCATCTAGTAAGCGCTCGTGTTTATTTCTGTAACAGTGTTTTCGTGGTTTTTCTAGAAAATTGAATCGTGAAAACACCTTAACGCTTTTACAAATATGTTCGCGTAAACCCGTCCGGATTTTCTAAAACTTACCTTTCAGCATTTAACAAAACGACCCTACGGTCGAAATCGATTTTATATATAATAATAATGATATTATGTGGCGCATCTATGCTCCTACTGTGACGATTATTTGTACCGTCGTTATAATCTTGTAGTGAAAAACACACCACTATAAATCGACTCATTTTGAGAAAAATATCGCGTTTCGACCTTATTTTAGGGTTCGAACCGTAAGAGGAAACATGTAAGAAATCTTTCCGACATAAAACCCACTCCCAGAGCGGCACCTCGGTTTGCAACGATCGCACAAAGTACCCCAATTGTGACAACCGAAATCGGCAAATCTGACGTTTCTGGAAGCGCGGTCGGCGCAGTGACGTTCGCTTCTCACAGGCTACTACGATCTAATATTTGGGCGAATTTTCTCCTCTTTTCCTACTTTTAATTATTAATAACGATACGCCTATTCACTTGCCATCCCCGCTACCCCTCGGACCTTTTATTATTTCCCTTTAAATCGCGTCCGTTTCCTAAAGCTTAGCGTGGGACTTTTTCACGTCCGATTTACACGCTATCTAGATAGGGCGACGCCTATGGTGTGCGACAGAGAGTAGAAAAAAACAGAGCTATCACCTTTTAGTGTATTATAACTAGATGCTGCGCATCTAGGAGTAGAGGAAGGTGGTACTTGAGGAAGGTGGTTTTTTGAAGTCGGTCCATTCACTTGAAAATCATCTTTTATAATGTGCAGTACGTTTTAAGTAGTTTACTTTGTTCTTACTTTTGGAACACCCTGTATAGTTTGAAAATATTTTTTAGGTTATGCAGCATTGAATTCCTGCACAACTTTTGCAGAGAAAAGTTTTTGTTGTACGTATTATATACACGTGATTCTTGAAGACACCGAATATGAGATTATCTTTACTTAGGCTAATTATATAAATATTCTGCGTTTAAATAAAATGATCCACTCTTCATAATAATAACTACAATTCCAATTTGACGATTTTATATTATTTATTAGTTTTATATATCCTTCGCGAGATCATATTTATAGCCAACGTAAATTCCATAATATTTGACAACTCATTAATTTACGTTGCTCGACAAAAAGTTATATTTAGAGTTTGTTAGATAAAGCACAAAAAAAGCGAGGAAAACACAGCTGATACATTTTGTTTTATATAAGCTATATATATTTCAGTGCTTATTCCTCTATCTATATTGTCTGCTTATTATAAAGATTTTTTTTGTCATTGGCTGACTCGATGTAGGCAGGTATTCACATACCGTAAACATCAATTTAGTAATAGATAGAATAGAATAGTATTTTCCCTATTCCCTTTTTCTCATATTCGTTGTCCTTTTCTCGTTGTATCTCTATTCCTTTTTATTATTCCCGTTCCTATTTTCCACTCCCTTTCTCTAGTCCCTTTCCTACTTCCCTTTCCTCTATTCCTTTCCTTTATCCTTTTCCTTTTCCAATTCCGTTTCCCTATTCAATTTTCCCATTCCCTTTCCCTTTTTCGTCTACTTATTCCCTTCCATTCCCTTTCGCCATTCTCTTCCCATTTTCTTTCCCATTCCCTTCTCCCTATTCTTTTTCCCATTCTCTTTTCCCATTCTCGTTCCCTATTCTTCATCTCTATTCCTTTCCCCTGTTCCCTTTTCCTTTCCCTATTTCTCTTTCCCTATTCCTTCCCTTGTTCCAATTACTATTTCCTTCCCCCTTTCCTATTCCATTCCCTATTCCCTTTCCCTTTCCCATTCTCTATTCCATCATTCCTTTCCCATTCCCATTCCTTTCCCATTCCTTTCCCTTCCCATTCCCTTTCCCATTTTCCTTTTCCCTCCATTTCCCATCCCATTCCCTTTCCCGTTTCCCATTCCCCTTCCCTTTCCCATTCCTTTCCATTCCCTTCTTCCCATTCCCATTCCCTTCCCATTCCCATTTCCCATTCCCATTCCTATCCCTTTCCCATTCCCTTCCCTTTCCCTTTCCCTTCCCATTCCCTTTCCCATTCCCTTTCCCATTCCCTTCCCATTCCTTTCCTTTCCCATTCCCTTTCCTTTTCCCTTTCCCTTTCCCATTCCCTTCCCTTTCCTTTCCCATTCACCTCTCCCATTCCCTTTTCCCATTCCCATTCCCTTTCCCATTTCCTTTTCCATTCCCTTTCCCATTCCCTTCCCTTTCCCATTCCCTTTCCCTTTCCCTTTTCCCTCCCTTTCCCTATTCCTTTCCCTTTCCCTTTTCCCATTCCCTTTCCCATTCCCTTTCCCATTCCCTTTCCCATTCCCTTTCCCATTCCCTTTCCCATTCCCTTTCCCATTCCTTTTCCATTCCCTTTCCCATTCCTTTCCCATTCCCTTTCTCCATTCCTTTCCATTCCCTTTCCATAAGTTAAGCTTTAAAAAAATATTTGGGCGATTTGCCTATATTTGAATTTTCTTCCACTTTATTCGCCATTTTATTTTTCCAAAAATATTATCAGCATCAATGCAACGATCCCAACACCCACAAATGTCTGTTGCAAAATGTCATTTTTTTAATAATATTCCTCCATTTAGTCGCGGCATCCATGTATTTGATTCTATATTCGCAAATAGTGGCGCCAAAAAGTCGCACTAAGTCTCAAGCCTTCAAAAAAACAAATTGCGTTTTCTTTTATAATTTTAAAAGCTCTCCCCCATATTGCGTCCGCCATTTTATTTTGCCAAAACTAATATCAGAATCAATTTTAGCGACTCAAAACGATTGGCATACGAACGTCTGTAAGAATCGGATTCAGCACACAAAAGGCTTTGAACACAAATATCTGTTGCAAATAATCCTTTTTTAATACTCTTCTTCATTTTAATCGCGCCATCTTGTTTTTGATTCTATTCGCAAATAGTGGACCCAAAATAAATTCGCGTTAAAAATGCCCGATATTTATGTCTGATATTTTATTTTTCTACGTAAAAATTAAAAATGGATATAATAATATATAGAAAGTTTTTTTCCTAAAATCAAAATAGAACTGTAATCAAAGACAAGTCTTCGGTTGGACAGTCTATATAGTCAAAAAATATTTTTAAGTTATGCCCCATGGAATTCCAATAATTCAAGTGTTAAAAATTGAATTTCCCGCTGTTATTGTGACAATATTTTATAACATTTTCGACTTACCGCATTTTTATGCACTAATTATGTTTTTATTTTAATATACACTATTATATATTAAGCGATTAGATACATACATTTCCACGCGTGTGTAATAAATCGAAGAGCTTAGATTCATGCATTCACATAAATATCATATGCTATGAGACAGTTAATAGCTTTGACGAAATAATAAAG
Organism: Protaetia brevitarsis; assembly: GCA_004143645.1. Lineage (NCBI taxonomy): Eukaryota > Metazoa > Arthropoda > Insecta > Coleoptera > Scarabaeidae > Protaetia > Protaetia brevitarsis. The sequence continues at coordinate 16,394 of RXPK01001316.1, read as the reverse complement.
CAAATATCGTGTGTAGCTTCGCTTTAACATAAAAATTTTTTTATTTCATTATAAACGAATATTAATCCATTGAGCCATATGTTGTTTTTGGTTTTTTTTTATTTACTGAACGTTACTTGCTTTGACTCTTTGATATTCATTTCATAATAGTTTGCGAATTGACAATTCATTTATAATGCTCTACTTCTTCGCCGCGCGCAGTTAAACCACTTTTCATTCGTTCGTACGATCTTCGGTTATCTTATTTTTAGCGTGTTTGTGCAACGGAAATTCCACTTACGTTAATCACGTCAGATCACGTTAATATTTGTTTGGTCGTAGCTTTTCTAAAATCAGCCTAGCGGACATTTTTAGTCGCCAGCGGAACTATTCTTTGCCCATATATTTATATATTTTATATTTACAAAAATTAAACAAACACTTTTTGTGAATAATAGTTTTACCAAAACAATTCACATACTTATAGATGTTTGTTGTTCGTATTTTTTATATTATTATTAGGAGTTTTGAAATCAAAAATCTGTTTCTACCAATCAAAATTCTAAAACTGTAATTCGATTTGTTCGTCTAAAGCAATGAAATAAAACATTAAGAAAAGAAAAATATTTAAGGTAGGTAACAATTTTGAAAGTGTATGTTTTTAACAGTTTGCTATATAAATTGCAGTGGGCATTTATGTTTGATAATTATTTATAGATCTACATTAAATTTTTTTATAAAACAAACCTTAAATACTCTTGCATCAAAGTATGGCTTCAGTTAATCTATTTCTTAAAATCATTATTACGAATAACTTGAAGTTTTTATAAGCTAAAAAGGAAAGTATATTTGTATGCTGACAGTCGGCGACAACTAATCCCCTTGTGTATGCGCCCAACGTACCGCGCAAGCCTTTCGGTCAGGATTAACATTCGCAAATTTTACTTGGTTTCCGCAAATAATTTATGTTAAAATTCTTAGAATCGGACAGCGCAATCGCTGGTAGATTAAAAGGAGATATTGTGTCTTTCCTTGCGTCCCAATGCTTATTTTCCTATGTCGATAGGATTTAGTGATAGTAACACCGAATATGATATTATCTTTACTTAAGCTAATTATATAATATTCTGGTTTAATTAAATGATGCACTCTCATAATTACTACAATTCCAATTGACGATTTTATATTTATTATTAAATCTGACGCCGCAAATAATGAAATTTGGATATCATTAATCTTTGTGTTGTTATGTATTAAATATTCGTAAGTATCGCTAAACCTAACAATCTCTAATTTCCTTAAATTAGGCAAAATAAATTTGTGGCATTTTATGTTATTTAATACACTAATTCTGATACATGAATCGTTCAGCATTGTTAGCACCTGCGTCAACGTTCTTCATACGAATTTACTTTAATTTTAGCGTTGCAGTAATTTATAAATTATTGCAAATTGTTCGCGTTCTGTAACTTGTAATTCACTACGCTGTGCAATACTTCGAATCGCGCTGTATTTTCGTCAATTTTGTAATAAATTTTTCAAATCGAAAGACTTATTTTCAGTTCTGTTACTACGGAATTTTTCTGTGCGTAATTTATTAGAAAAGATCCGTTTAATACTTTTCAAACAATGTTATTTTGCGTTTCATAGCACCAGGTTTTTTATTAATGTTTTCTATCGACATTGTCGTTTTTAAATGTGTAATATCAATCTGAAAGAAAAAAGGCTTACTGTAACGTTAATGGAAGTCACCACGTGTTTTTTGTCAAAGAGGCGATTTGGCGGTATTCGTTCTATACCCGTGTGGCGGTGGTTGTTTCGATGTTTTTAATGCTTTCGATCTTCGTACTGACGTTCGATGTACAACGTGCGAATCCGACCGTTGGACCAATGTTGTGTGTTTATTGAAGAAAATGTTGAAACTGATGTTTAATAGCCCTTCCAAATAAACGATGTGTTCGTAATGACGATGATTAGTGGACTGTGTCTGACGACTGAGAACATAATACAGTGCCGTTGGGCTGTGCGATAATACCAACAGTAAAAAAAACATAACATTCTAACAGTTATATTTTAAAATGTTTCCGAATATAATAAAATGTAAAATACAAATTATTCAAACTACCAATTAATGTATTCAATCGCTTGGCTTTGAAAAGCCGTTTACGTGAAATTTATTTTATTATCTTGTCCCATCTAGTAGCGCTCGTGTTTATTCTACAATCGTAACGAAGTGTTTTCGGTTTTTTTCTAGAAAATGAATGTGAAAACACCTTACGCTTTTAAATAGTTCGTAACCCGTCCGATTTTTCTAAACTTACTTTCGCATTAGCAAAACGACCCTACGGTCGAAATCGATTTTAATTATATATAATAATGATATATTGTGGCGCATTATCCCTATGTGAATTATTGTACCGTCTTATAATTTTGTGTGAAAACACCATATAAATCGACTCATTTTGAGAAAATATCGCTTTCGCCTTATTTTAGGGTTCGAACCGTGAGGGGAACAGTAAGAACCGTTGTCGACGTCAGCCACTTTCAAGTGAACCCTTCGCGTAGCGCGATCGTACGAAATGCCTAACTTTGACGTTCGAAATCCATCGAAATCGCTTCGATGACATTTCTCGGTCTGCCAGGGCGTCGTTTCCCACCGCCTACTACGACCTAATTTTGTGCGAATTTTTCTCCTTTTTCCTACTTTATTATTATAACGATACGGCTATGCATAGACACTAGCTACCCTTTCGCCGATCTCTTATTATTCCCTTTTATCGGTCGTTCTAAAGCCTTAGCCGTGGGACTTTTTCACGCCGATACAGCTATAATAGGGCGACGCCTTGGTGTTGCGACAGGGTAGAAAAAACAGAGCTATCCCATTATGATTATAACTGATGTGGCATCAGAGTAGAGGAAGGTGGTATTTTAGGAGTGGTTTTTTGAAGTCGTCATTCACTGAAAATCATCTTTATAATGTCAGTACGTTTTAAGTAGTTTAACTTTTGTTGTTGCTTTTGGAACCCCTTATAGTTTGAAATATTTTTAGGTTATGCAGCTTGATTGCTGCACAACTTTGCAGAAAATTTTTTTGTCCGTATTTATACACGTGATTCTTGAAGACGAAATAGAGACGCAGGCTATTATATAAAATTGTTTAAATAAAATTGATCCATCCATAATAATAACTTTACCAATTCCAAATTTGACGATTTTTATATTTTATTAGTTTTTAAATCCTTCCGGAGATCATTATTTTAGCCACGTAAATTCGGCATAATATTGACAAACTCATTATTTACGGTTGCTCACGACAAAGAATTATATTTTAGACTTGTTAGGATAAAGCACAAAAAAGCGAGGAAAACCAGCTGATACATTCTTGTTTTTATTTATTTTAATAAGCTATACTATATTTCAGTGGCTTATTCCCTCTATCTATATTGTCGCTTATTATAAAGATATTTTTTTGTCAGGCTGACATCGATGTAGGCAGGTATTTCACATACCGTAAACATCAATTTTAGTAATAGAGTAGAATAGAAATAGTTATTTTTCCCTATTCCCTCTTTTCTCATTTCGTTGTCCCTTTTCCGTTATCTCTATTCCTTTATCTATTCCCGTTTCCTATTCTTTTCCCTAGTCCCTCCTACTCCCTTTCCCTATTCCTTCCTTAATTCCCTTCCTCTTTTCCAATTTTCCTCCTATTCAATTCCCCCATTCCCATTTCCTATTTCTCTACTTATCCATTCCGTTTCGTCATTCTCTTCCCATTTTCTATTCCCATTCCCCTCTCCTTAATTCTTTTCTATTCTTCTTTTCCCATTCTCTCCTATTCTCTCATTCTCTATTCCCTCCTTTCCCTTCCGCGGGTTTTCGCCTATCTCTTTCCCTATTCTCTTTCCCATTCTCGTTTCCCTAGTTCTCATTCCTCTTTCCCTTTCCCTGTTTCCCTCTTCTTTCCCTATCTCTTTCCCCTATTCCCTTCCCAAATTTCCCTTCCCATTTCCGTTCCAATCCCTTTCCCATTTCCCCATTCCCTTTTCCCATTTCCCTTTCCCCATTCCCATTCCTTTCCCATTCCTCCCAATCCCATCCCCATTCCCTTTCCCTCCCGTTCCATTCCCATTTCATCTTCCGTATCCCTTCCCATTCCCCCCCCTTCCCGCCCTCCACTCCCCGACGATCCCTTTCCATTCCCTTCCCATTCCCTTTCCCATTCCCTTTCCCAATCCCTTTCCATTCCCTTTCCCATTCCCTTTCCCATTCCCATTTCCCAATTTTTTTTCCCATTTCCCTTCCCATTTTATCCCTTTCCATTCCCATTCCCGTTCCCATTCCCTTTCCATTCCCTTTCCCATTCCCTTTTTCCTGTTTTCCCATTCCCTTTTTTCCCTTTCCCTTTCCCTTTCCCATGTTCCCTTCCCTTTCCTTTCCCATTCCCTTCCCATTCCCCTTTCCCATTTTTCCCATCCCTTCCCATTCCTTTCCGATTCCCTTTCCGCATCCTTTCCCTTCCATTCCTTTCCCTATTTCCTTTCCCTTTCCTTTCCAATTCCCTTTCCCCTTTCCCTTTCCCATTTCCCTTTCCCTTTCCCTTTCCCATTCCTTTCTCATTTCCCTTTCCCATGGTCCCTTTCCCATTCCGTGTCCCATTCCCTTTCCCATTTCCCTTTTCCCATCTCTTCCCATTTTCCCTTTCCCATTCCTTTCCCATTCCCTTTCATAGTTACAGGCTTTAAAAAATAGTTGGGCATTTGCCCTATATTTGAATTTTCTTCCCACTTTATCGCCATTTTATTTTTCCAAAAAATAATCAGCATCAAATGCAACGATCAAACACCCACAAATGTCTGTGCAAATGTCATTTTTTTAATATATTCCTCATTTAGTCCGCCATCAATGTATTTTATCGATTCCAAAATAGGGCCCAAAAAGTCGCATTAAGTCTCAACGCCTTCAAAAAAAAAATTGCGTTTTCTTTTAATTTAAAAGTCTCCCCCCCAGTATTGCGTCCGCCATTTTATTTTGCCAAAAACTAATATCAGAATCATTAGCGACCTCAAAAACGATGATACGAACGTCTGTAAGAATCGAATTCAGACTACAAAAGGCTTTGAACACAAATACTGGTTGCAAATACCATTTTTTAATACTCTTCTTCCATTTTATCGCGCATCTTGTTTTTGATTCTATATTCTCAAAGTACCCAAAAATCGCGTAAAATCCGATTTATGTTGATTTTTTTTTCTATAAAAATTAAAAATGATATTATAATAGAAAGTCTTTTTCCTAAAATCAAAATAGAACTGTAATCAAAGACCAAGTCTTCGGTTGGACAGTCTATTTAGTCAAATATTTTTAAGTTATGCCCCATGAATTCCAATAATTCGAGTTTTAAAATTGAATTTCCCTGTATGTGACAATATTTATAACATTTTCGACTTACGTTTTTATGCACTTATATGTTTTATTTTAATAACCTATTATAAAGCGATATATACATACATTCTCCACCGTAGTGTATAATCGAAGACGCTGTAGATTTCATGGCATTCAAAATAAGATATAATATGTGCTATGAGGACAGTTTAATAGGCATTTGACGAAATAAATAAAAGCAAATATTCCGTGTGTAGCTTCGCTTTAACATAAAATATGTTTTAATTTCATTATAAAAACGAATATTAATCCATTGAGCCAATTTGTGTGTTTTGGTTTTTATTTTATTTACTGAACTGTTCTTGCTTGACTCCTTTAATATTCATTTCATAATAATTTTGCGAATTGACAAGTCATTTATGAATGCTCTACTCTTCGCTGCGCGCGCAGTTAAACCACTTTCATTCGTATCGTACCGACTCTTCGGTTATCTTATATTTTTACGTGTTTTGTGCAACGGAAAATTCCACTTACGTTTAATCACGTCAGATCACGGTTTAATATTTGTTTGGTTGTACACTTTTCTAAAATCAGGTAGCGGGAGCATCTATAGTACGCCGCGGAACTATTCTTTGCCCATCGTATTATATTATATATTTTTTATATTTACAAATAATTTAAACCAAATACTTTTTGTAATAAGTAGTTTACCAAAACAATTTCAATATACTTAATAGATGTTTCTTGGTTCGTTATTTCATATTATTATTTAAGGATGTTTTGAAATCAAAAATCTGATCTAACATTTTTAAAAATTCTACAAAACTGTAATTCGATTTGTGTCGTCATAAAGCAATGAAATAAACATTAAGAAAGAATAACTATTTAAAGTAGGTACTAATTTTGAAAGTGTAAGTTTTTTAACAGTTTGCTAATATAAATTGCCAGTGGGCATTTATGTTTGATAATTATTTTATAGATCTACATTAAATTTTTTTTTTATACAACTAAACCTTAAATACTTTTGCAATCAAAGTATGGGCTTCAGTATTTATTTCTTAAAATATATTATATACGAATACACTTGGAGTTTTTTATAAGCTACAAAAGGAATAATATTTGTTATCCTGACAGGTCGTAGCGACAACTAATTCCCTTGTTTGTTATGCGCCAAAGCGTGTCCGTGCAAGCCTTTCGGTCAGAGATTAAACATTCGCAGAATTTTACTTGGGTTTCCGCCAAATAATGTAGTATTAAAATTCTTAGGAATCTGCACACGCGCAATCGCTGGTAGATTAAAGGAGATATGTGTCTTTCCTTGCGTTTCCCAATGGCTTATTTTCCCTATGTCGATAGGGATGTAGTGATAGTAGACACCGAATATGATATTATCTTTACTTAGGGCTAATTATATAAATATTCTGCGTTTAAATAAAATGATCCACTCTCATAATAATAACTACAATTCCAATTTGACGATTTTTATATTTATTATTATTATACTGACGCTCGCAAATAATGAAATTTTTGGATATCATTAATATGTCGTTGTTATTATTAAAGATTCGAAAGTATCGCTAAACTCTAACAATTCTCATAATTTCCATTAAAATTAGGCAAAATAATTTGTGGCATTTTTATGTTATTTTAATACACTAACTTCTGATACATGAATAGATTCAGTATTGTTAGCACCTGCGTCAACGGTTTCTTCATACGAATTTACTTTAATTTTAGCGTTGGTCACTAATTTATAAAAATTATTCTCAAATTGTTCGCGTTTCTGTAACTTGTAATTCACTATCGCTGTGCAATATCTTCGAATTTCGCGCTGTATTTCGTCAAATTGTTGTAATAAATTTTCAAATCGAGAAAGACGTATTTTCAGTTCTGTTACTACGGGAATTTTGTCTGTTTGCGTAATTTTATTTAGAAAAATCCGTTAAATACTTTTCAAACAATGTTATTTGCGCTTTCATAGCCCACGCTTTTTTATTAATGTTTCTATCGACATTGTAACGTTTTTAAATGTGTATATATCAATTCTGAAAGGAAAAAAGGATTACATGTAACGTTAATGGAAGTCACCACGTGTTTTTTGTCAAAGATGGCGATGTGCGGTATTCGTTCTACCCGTGTGGCGTGTGGATGTTTTCGATGTTTTTAATGCTTTCGATCTTCGTACTGATGGTTTGATGTACTAACGTGCGAATCCGACTCGTTTGGACCAAAATGTTGTGTGTTTTTATTGAAAGAAAATGAATTGAAACGTGATGTTTTTAATAGCACTCAAAAATAAAAAACGATGTGTTTCGTAATGACGTGTATTAGTGGGACTGTGTCTGACGACTGAGAAACATTAATACAACGTGCCGTTTTGGCATGCGGCATAATACAAACAGTAAAAAAATAACATAACATTCTAACAGTTTTATTTTTAAAATGTTTCCGAATATAATAAATATTAAAATACAATTATTCACAACTACCAATTAATGTAATTCAAATGCAGCTTGGCTTTGAAAAGCCCGTTTTAAGTTGAAATTTATTTATCTATCTTGTCGCCCATCTAGTAGCGCTTCGTGTTTATTTCTACAATTGTAACGAAGTTGTTTTCGTGGTTTTTCTAGAAAATTGAATCGTTGAACAACACCTTAACGCTTTTAAAATATGTTCCGTAACCCCGTCCGGATTTCTAAACTTACCTTTTCGCATTAAGCAAAACGACCCTACGGTTCGAAATCGATTTAATATAATAATAATAATGATATATGTGGCGCCATCTATGCTCCTATGTGACGATTATTTGTACCGTCGTTATAATCTTGTAGTGAAAACACACCACTATAAATCGACTCATTTTGAGAAAAATATCGCGTTTCGACCTTATTTTAGGGTTCGAACCGTAAGAGGAAACATGTAAGAACCGTTGTCGACGTCGAGCCCACTTTCAAGTGCAACCCTAGCGTAGCAGCGATCGTACGAAATAGCCTAACTTTGACGTTCGAAATCCATCGAAATCCGCTTCGATGACATTTCTCGTCTGCAGGGCGTTCGTTTCCCACGCGCCTACTACGATCTAATTTTTTGTGCGAATTTTCTCCTCTTTTCCTACTTTTAATTATTAATAACGATACGCCTATGCAGTAGAGCACCCCCGTACCCTTCGCCCATCTATTATTTCCCTTTTAATCGTGTCCGTTTCTAAGCCTAGCCGTGGGACTTTTTCACGCCCGATTTTACACGCTATAGATAGGGCGACGCCTATGGTGTGCGACAGAGAGTAGAAAAAAACAGAGCTATCACCATTTAGTGTATTATAATATACGGTATATTCAGCGAGGAATCTCGGCATGGAATGAAACTTTATACAAATCTCACATTATGTGGTAGTTGTTTTTAAAATTAAATACATTATCACTAGGGGGCTAATATAACCAACCTTTTTTAATTGAATGCCCTACCTATTCGATTTTTAGTATCTGGAACACAGTTTTGATATCACTTAACTATTCCTGTACCGGCTGTGTTTCTTAAAATGTCTGTACAGGCATAAGCGTATCTAATACGGTCTTTTAAACCTATACATATCTTAATAGCCTATTCTAAACACCTATTTTCAAACATCAAGGAAATAGCAAGCCGCGTTGAAGGACCATTTATACCTATCCATAGCCGGTTTAGATGATAAGTTACCAAGTTAGGGTTACAAGCAGCACTTGTCGCAAATTTAGTTTAGTATTTTGAAGTAAATGAGGTAATTGACGCAATTAACTCAGACATTGCGTTTTGTAGTAGTACCGTTAAAAGTCTGAGTTGATAAGCTTGTCTCGTAATATCCCACACCAGACATTTACGCCCCACTTTTTTGAAAGTTCTCTTTCCTAATTTTAAGGTGACCTGTAATTTAACTTGTGACGACTGACGATTCTGCTCTTTGGAAAAATGCTCTTCTCAACCAATGGAATAAAAGATAGGAAATTCGCGAGCTAGAATCTCGCTCTGGTCAATTACGATAACCAGTTTTTTTTGCGGGGCCGAAACGATGATTAGCAGTGAAATTTAACACTACAGAGGTGCCAAGTAAGCATTAAATGCTTAGACTTTACCTACCCCCTTGACACCATGGTGAAGATCCTACACCAGATAAACTTTAAAAGGTTTACATTTACTGGTTTTTCATATTTTAGGTACTAAACCAATGGATATAACGCAGCCATTAGCAATAGATCTTCCAGATGTGTGCGGATTGTATGCAACGCTTGCTAGTACACCTATTTTGTTGCCTACATTTGTTATTATTCTCGTACGATTTGCTCATTTGCCTTTTGGAATATAACCAGTATTTTTCCAAGTGACAACTGCACTAATAAATATATCTTTACTAGAATGCAGTCTAGAAAATCTATGGTGATGCAATGTTTGTTATTCTTGTATTTTTTTTCCACGTTCTTCATATATTATCATATCGTAGTTTATTAAAAAATAGAGTATTCCGTTAAAAAAGAAAGATAGACAAAGTCTTCTACTGGCGGTGAATTTGATCTTAAAAACAGTTACACATAATGCAACATTTCTAAAAGAACAAAAATGTAAAGTAAAAGCATCGTTAATTGAAACTCAGATGGCCAGCTAATTTATGAATACTTTTAACAATTTGCTGATAGTATAAAAAATAATTTAAAATCTATGAAGATAATACTCACTCCCTCAACACGTGTAATTTCGCTCATAAACTCTATATTGCACTTCGAAGTATTATTGGCCTGAGAACCAACGACTACAAAAATGTAATATTTTAATTATTGTTTTAATACAGAGAACCAAATTGCTCTCAAGTGATTGTATGAAGTAAGGATGGTCATTTGTTTAGTGTTTACACTGATAATTACTCTGAGAGAGAAAAAAAGATGTTCAATTAACCGTTTCTCACCTGACTGAGTACTCTTTTTGCTTTATATTCGACCAAGGCGCTGTAAAAGTTAAATTAACATTAAGAAAGTTGGCACCATTCTTTATCGAATATATCTGTTATAATAAAGATCAGCAATATATACAAATAGCATATAAAATATTAACTTGGAGAATTGATTGATGCGTTGGCAAAGCATTGGCTTCCAAATGTGATACTTCCCCTATCACCAACCACCAACTAATCAATCGCCAAACGTATTTTTAATGCGAAAGAAAAATAACAAGCGTCATATATTTTTCAGCGGCGAAGTTACACATTTTTAATCTATAACTATACTATTACACTGAGAGAGGAAGCTGTTCAGTCAACAGTTTTCGAGATATTCCTTTATCTATTGATGTACCTAATCACTTCAACGTTAAACGAACAAATAAAGCATGCTGTCAACAAATCGTAAATGTTTGAGTCAATGGTTTTCAAAATACATTCTCAAGCGTCTTGATTTCACAACAGTACTGATAGTATTGCAGTTGAATATTATTAACTGTTTTCTAAAAGACGAGCATATACTCACTTATCAATTTTAAACTTTTATATTAGCATTGTTATTTATAATTATTTATTTTTCTTGTAATTAGGTTTAGTGGAATATTGGCTGGATGATAATAAAACAGTTTCTTAAATCTTGTAAAACGTTTCGACTATTTTAATCAGTCTTTTTCAATTACCAAAAATAATTATAACAAGAAACATTTTTTTTTATTACCCTCTAAGCAATATTCCACTAAACCTAATTACATGAAAGATAACTTTACGATGGCTACGAAAAATATCAACCAAGAATTAATAATTATTTATTAACGTGCTTATTGTGGTATATTTAATTTATGATAACATAATACATTTATCGTTATCATTTTTACATTTATTCTTTTTTAGGTATAAATTTTAGCATCATACATTATATATTCAACAATATACCTATATAATAATAACTTTTAAGCAGAAAAACAAAATTATATAATTGTAAGTTAACCAGAAAAGTGTTAGATTTTTTATTTGTTGGAACATTGACACCAATAAAATGGAATTTCTTATTTTAATTATGCATACTCAATTGTGTTTTACAATTTGATGGTTATATTAAATAATAAGAAAAAAAATATTTAAAAATTATTGAAATAGCATTATCGCTTCTCTCAGAATAACATATTGAGAAAAAACAGCATTAAATCGGACGCTATGATAACGATGGTAGATTCATATTTTTCAAAAGTGTGAAAATAATGATCGTAGCCTAATAATTTGCTTAATTTTTTGTATTGTATATCCATACATAAAATCTGTATAGATACACATTGATCGCCTTCGTGATCATAATCGTGATAGCCATGGTATGTTCTCCACTTTAGTCGTTGGCTCTTGATCGATTAAATCTCTAGATCGCTCTGGTTTTATAGACACACTGTAGCAAAAAACAATATTATATGTATTATATGTGCCTATGCCCGGTAACATAAGCCTGTTACCAAGGATTAGTCATCATTTTTAGCACTAACAAATTGTTAAGTAAAAGTTGCGTAACATAAATTAACCATGTAAATGTCGATAATTAGTTAACAACTGCGATTAATGGGCTGTTGTAAACTAGTTAACTGTTAAATTTACTAAAATTGATAGTTCATTTTAGTTCCGATAGAGAGCCAACTTGAAACTTTGACGTTTTCACCTAGAAATTCAGTAACTGAGGTTTTGCTTCTGGCTTATATCAAGTTTGTTATAACGATTACAACCAAAACGGATATATGGATGATTAATCATCTGTCGTCGCAATGAAGAACTATTCGATATACAACTAGACTAACATATATGATAGACGTCATACCCCACGATCTCAGAGAAGAGAATCATGAAAATATAAGAAAACGGCAAAGTAAAACAAATTTGTCGTTTGATTGTTCTTTTTCATAAAGTGGCATATTATAAATAACTGCTCTTTCATCCTTAACCCAGTAGCACTATGACAATTAAATTCAGATGCAATTTTTGCTCATACTTCGTTTTTTTTTTGTTTAATAGATACATACTCTATCAATTTTTTTTTTATTTTCAACTACTCCTTTATAATTTTCAATGATCGCTAACAACGTATGTTTCTCTTGTACCGTTAAATTTCTGCTCTTTCTCACGCATCCTGCATTTTCCTACTCATTACGATGTATGTATAGTCTCAAATTTAGTGATAATATTGTCAGAAATCAAATGTTGAAATTACACCTACCTAGCCTCCATAATTATAAAAATGTAATGTAATAATTACTAAACGTATATATTCTAAACTTACTGCTACTATTATTCCAAATTAATTAACAGTGATCAAATTGAATCAAAAATAATATCTGTCAAAATGTCAAATTAAATTCCCGCCTAGCATTACATGTCCGCCATCTATTGATGCAATCATGCACGGCAACTTTCGTTGGACATTCGGCACATTTCGTGCTTTGGTAAATCTTAACAAATGTGTAACTACCGGAATAGCGGTGTTAAGTAACAACTGATTTAACAAATGATTATCTCCTAACAAACCTTTATGTTACTGATTTTTGCTGCTATCCATTGATTAACTTTGACAAATGGGTAACTATTGTTTATGTTACCGGGCATAGATGAAGTTAGATAAACTAACAAATTACAATATATATACATATACAGGCTATTCCACGTAAGTGGTTCATTAAATTCAATTTATGATGTTCTATTACTTACTTATATTTGAGTCTCTGCTTGCAGTATTAACTAACATATTAATTTCCCAATGATGCAATGATTATGATTTTAAAAAAAAATAAATACTACTCAAAAACGGCAACATATAGCTATAGGAATAGCTAATGAAAACTCACGTATTTATGGTCGTAGAATCTAAAAATGAACAAAAAATTAGATCATTCTATTAAAAATAACAAAGTTTTTCACATTTATAGTTCCAATCGAACAGATAATTGTGCCAAAATCTCAAATATAAGTAAATAATAGAACATCATAAACTTTTAATAAACCACTTACGTGGAATACCCTGTATATATAAAAATTACGTGACACGTTTTTGTTAATTATAAGTATTTCAATAAAATAAATAAAATAAGTGATTCCTACGCCCTTGAGACATACCTACAAATAGTTGTAACAATTTTTAAAATGAGAAGAAGTTGCACTCCGTTTATTGCGACTTTTTTCAAGATAGGTAATTGTTACGAACCGGTTACCAAGTACCTACGTATACACTAGTATCTCTTCGTATAAGTTGTTTGCATTTTACACCAAAGCAAGCACGTTCTGTATATTAAACCAAGTGCATGTAACTGTCTGTGATGGGGCCGAAAATTCATTCAATTCTTACAGGCCACTTTACAGTTCGCAATTATTTTTATTACGTGCAATAAAAACTGCATGCAATAGAGATAGCGCATGCGCATTCAATGGATTTCGATCAGCTGGGTGCAATTTTACTTGTATTGCGCGTGCAATACACGGAATAAAACATGTGCTATTTTTATTGCACGCAATAGAAAGATTGCGAACTGTAAAGCGGGGTGAAGGTCTTTAAAAGTTCACTTACTATTCCTTTTGAATTTTGACATATTTACTTACTTCACATACTCACATACTTATATTGTATGAGATTACAGAATTTCTCAATAAACTTCGCATGTGCTTCGTATCAGCTGTCAGTAAACAATCATGAACTTGAGACTTGTTTTATGTATAATTTCCGAGAATGCAACAATTTGCGTAAAATAAATTACAAGAAAACAAAATCAAACCCAAAAGATATTCACATAATAATCTAAAACTAACGGCGTCCTTCATTGTTGATGCAGAAATTTTATCTCTATATCGTTTGATCAAAATTCTTTCTTTTATTGCCTAAGAATCATAAAATTTAATGTTTTTTCCCTTAACTGGCAAAACCTGTTCTAAATTTTGAACGTTTCCAATAATTCGAGCTATTATCGAATATTATACAGTACACGCTTCTTATAAAGCAAATTTCTTAAAACTGAACCAATTAATTTTGACCGAATAGTTTATTTTTTCAAAAAGGAGCTTTTTCCTATATGTACGAAATACCATCCATCAACCTCTTAACAACAAGCAAATCGATGTATTCGTTTTATACATTAAAAGTTAGTTCTGAGCTGATTCTGCGCCTTTCGTACTGTATTCGTGTTTTTAAATCCTCTTACATTATGTTATTTTGATATACTTTAGATTTTAAGTAACCGCGCAAGAAAAGATCAAGGCATGTCAAATCTGAGGATATTATTTATTCATAATATTGCTACATAGCAACATATTCCTCAACTAAAACTGTTTATAAATTTATATAAGAAAAATATATACTTAATTAAAATTATTTAAATGCTGCGTGAATTCAAAAGTACAAATCCAGGTAACGATCGTTATAAGGAGCACAAAATAGAAACCAAGATATTATGTTACATTCAAAATAACAAAATTTCTCGGAACTGTTGAAGGCTGTGATCGTAAGGAAGTTCTTGACCTATTGCACTAGACGCTTCCTTGTTATACGGAATACGTCACGAGATGATTAAAATAAGCACCGAAGTTCTTCTTACTGTACAAGAAAAATATACACAGTGATTTGGTTATTGTTACGATGACTTCATAACTCCAAAAACAATTAAATATAAAAATGAATGTCATATATTTGCAGTGTTAATAAAAGACCAGAAAATTGAGTGAATATAGTTTATGCTTTATTAACTTTATTACTCGTTGCGACGTTTAGATGCTACTAGCATCTTCTTCGAGCTAAAAAAATGTTCTTGATTTATATAATGATCATATAAATAATTAAAAATGATCTTCCAATTTTAACAATTGTAATAAAAACTAGGTTACAAATAATTGTTGAGACTTTGAAAGCACACGATCAGAGATTTAATGTCATATAGGAAAAAATTCTTTGAAATAATAAAGATCATATTAACATTGTTTGTGTCGTAAATGGTGTGAGGCTCATAACACTAGCCATTTTGCAAACTGGGTATGGCTATTGTTTGATTATCTTCTTTGGGCGGCTAACGTCGAAAAGTGCATAATTTTTTTTTCATGGATATATTTTCGAGATATGAATTTTTAAATTTTAAAACTAGCTCCAAGCAAAAATGAACATTACAAACTCATTCTATCCCCTAGAAAGAGTGGATATCGTGCAAATATACTCAGGTTATTATTTTTAAGTAAAAAACAAGGTATTTGCGAAGAAAATCCTAATACCTTGTTATTTTCGTAAAAGTACAATAACTACATGGAAAAAATACAAACAGGCCATATTTCTACGATATCTACTTTTCCTGGCAGATAGAGTGCATATTAGATTTTCATATTGGCCACAAAAGCAACCTTCTTTTTTTCATAATGTGGTTGATTGCAATGAAACTGCTGACTAATTGCAAAATAATTCGATTACCTTTAATTTGGAACCTTTTACAATTAGATCGATCGTTTCTAACTCGAGATATGGTCTAAGTAAACACACTACCTCCGAGGAAATCAACAAGCAATTTAAAATTCATATTTCGAAAACGTATTTTAATTTGTAAACTAGTGTAATCAGTAGAATATATTCTTTTTATTTGTGTTTGAAGTTTGTGCAAAATGCCATACATCCCCGAAAAGCACTGCAACCTGCAAGCTTATTGTGTTATCTTTATATTTAATACACCATAAAATGGTGGCCCCTTTATTAATTTGTATAAATCTTTCCTCTAGTAGGCATAACACGTCTCTGGGCCCCCTTGTCGTTTTGCTAAATAAAACCTTGCTACCTGTGTTCTAATGCTTCGTAATCACACGCTTCACTATTTCTGTTTACACTTTGAGTCCCCATTATACACACTAATCTTACATAGGCGTCCTTTCACCGAAGTATTTCCGATCATCAGAACTGTGATGATGCCGAACTGTGTCCTGTCCATTTGCAACAGTTTTCAAGCTTGTTTTTCGCGTATGGGCTAAAATAAAGGTTTTTCCATTTTAACTGGGACACTTCTCCAGTATTCATGCCCTTTTGCCCAAATCCAGTGCG